>OZ022423.1:12285751-12468251 GCA_963989365.1 Rhimphoctona megacephalus
ATAGCACAGTTTTACAGCATAACAATAACAATAACAAAATAATTCGTTAAATTATGCATTTCAATAAAATTCAATAGGTTTTTGTTATTTTATTATTTGCTTTGAACGTGCGTCTGAAATAGTTGCATCGACATCGATCGATGAAAGAAATTTAGGACTCCGTCGAGAGCCACGGGGGAGCATTTCTAAGGGTTCGAAGGCCGTTCTCGTTTCAGTCTAGAGATAATAATGTACTATCATAGACTACGCATACACGAGGATCTATATAGTCACTAGGCTTTCTTATCCTTGAGAATTCGCATCCCGGGGTGATTGTCGTATATTTATAAAACATATATATATATATATATATATATATATATATATATATATATATATATATATATATATATATATATACATAAATTGTTAGCGAGCCACTTCTCGCCATCATTCTCGTTTCTCTCGTTCGCTGTGTTACAGTTAACGATGTTTATCAATCCTGTTATCACCGGAGTACCCAAGAGTTTTCGAGAGACCCTCCAACGTCTCTTCAAACTCGAAGAATATAAAGAACCGTGAAATATCTTGCTGTCCATAGGATCAAATATTCTTGGAACATTTGTGCGTACTGCATAGATTGAGAATAAAAATACTTCACTTTGCTTTCAGCGAAAAAAAAAACACAATATTTATTTCGAAAAATTTGCAAGGAAAGTAACGAAAATTCGACGACGGTGTGTACATTTTTGTTTTCAAATAGAAAATTCGGGTTTTTTGGGCGTATTAAATGGAGAGAATTCTCATTCGTTGATAGAGTAAATGAAAAAATGTCGAATTTTTTGTTACACTGCTTCAGAAGACACTGGAGTTGATCAGACATTTTTTTGCCGGTAATTTATACGCTTATGATTTACAACCTATCAAGAATCGTCTGTCGACCCCGAGTAATTAAAGTAAGAAGATTTTTTAAGTAATTTCTATATTTGAACTTCTCGTCGTTGTCTCGTTTTATTTGCAAATATATTTTTAAAACTAATGCTAACAAAAAATGCTAATTACTTTGCGCAATCGTTAAATTGTTTTCAGAGAGCAGGTACAGTTGAAGAAGCAACATTTTATCGTTTAATTGAGCGCGTGTCTCCGATATGCTTTTTTGTTATCGTCCATCTTATACGATACTTCACAAAATCCTGTTTAATCGATATCTGCATAAAAGTATATCAATAAATATTGATCTTTCAATCGAATTCCTCGATATTTCGTAACGCATAACTTTTCAAGGAAGGATCATCGATAGACTGATTTTTGTCGAAGAATTTTTTCGTTGAACGAGCATTCCGACGAAAACATATTTCAAAGTCTTCAATAAGAACGAGGGCTTGACCCGAATCAAAACCTTATCTCGCGTATAAATTTTATCGAAAAGAGCTTGTTCCACTCATCGTCGTGCGAGCTTAATTTTCCTTCTCGTTACTGTACCGTAGATTTTCGAACTATATACTATTCGAGATTGCCGAGCTTCGAAGATCTCCAGACGAAAGACAGAGATAGTAAGAGATTCGCGTTTATAGAGCTTTGCGGGTCGTTGACATCGTTCTGTGATTTTCCTTCCGCTCGTTGACGTGGGTGCACCTGCCCGAGACTTTCTATGTAACATCGCTACGTAAATGCACCAATTTATTTATACTTAATAATATCAAAGATGACGATTATTCTAATAGAATTTATTTTGGTGGCTCCAAGGACTTTTGACGTTCGTCAATCCGCTGCTTTCTTAATTTCGTATCCGTAAAAACTCGTGGCATTTTTCCACCCAATCTGTCGTTTCCAATTATTGACAATACTTTGATTCGACGTCGTTCGAATGATCGAAAAACCATCGCAATAGTTAAAATAGTAAAATGAAATAGTGATAAACTTGTTCATAAACGATTGCACATCTTTCTTCAACGAAATGATCAATTTGTTGAGATTTCGCTATTGTTACTATTTTTTTCAAATCTTCTATACGTTTTTTTTTTCAAATTGTCAATCGTGTTTTTGAACGATGCTGAATTCATTATTTGGCGGTATTAAGGTATTCCTTTCGCGAAGGGTCGTATTTTTTGGGCGCATAAGCAGGGCCCCCTCCACATTTGTACATAAATTAGGCTGGATTTTGTTAAAAAAAAGTTATAACCAATTATTAGTCGCAACTGTAAACAAAACTCAAAAGATTCAGCTTAACCGTGTAAATTATGAAACTTTATGATATTTTTTGGAGAGCTACAAATGTCAACAATCGCACTGTCAAAGGGAGAAGCTGGAGTTATTGTATTTGGTTAAAAAAAAATAGTGAAACATGAGTGAAAATACGTATAAAGCACGCAGTGACCTTGGCATCAATGCGAACCAATTTGTAACGGACAAAAACAAGAATAATGTTAAAAATGTTGTATAAACTGCGGTGGATAAGATAACCTCTTGAAGGTCATGGCTACGAAAAGTCGCCTGCTGATCACATTCTTTCAAGTTCTATTGTGAATATTTTTTTTTTTTAACGTTCGGTGACTCTCTGTTTTGATCAATACTACGAAATCTTTAGAATTCGATGTAACCGTAAGACAGTTTATATCAAACATCTATCATTATTTGATATATGAATTATTAAATAGAAATGTGAGCAGCAGGGCTTTTCCACAAATTTTCGTGTAAATTAGACGATTTTCAAAGTTATAATTCTTTTCTAAAAATTCGGTAACGTGGCTCGATATTTTTCCAGTGGAATGGGATGTGTTTTTACTTTTTTATGAATACCTCAATATTTGATTTTGCATCGAGGTAAACAAGCTTCGAAGTAAATTGAAAAAAATTACACGCAGCTAAGTCTTTGTCCGAAGTTTTTTCTCGTGATCGCAGACAAATCTGATCGACCCTTTCGAGGCTGCGAAAGCTCCTTGACCCTGGAAAAATGAACTTTATTCCAGAAACTCTCCTTTTAGTGACGACAGAATAGTTCCTATTTGTCCCGAGACCTGAATTGCAGCTGCCAATGGATATTCGCAGGGTTGAAATACTATCGTTATATTTCTTGATCGAGATATTGTTTGTTTTTATTTGTCGTTTCGCGTTATTCACAAAATCTTCCATTATAAAAATATATACGTATATTTATAAGTAGTTTATTTATAGATCGCGGACTACTCGAACGTTAAGGGCTAAAAACGTACTACCCATCCTTTCTTCAACAGCGATTGCATCGCGATTGCAAATTTTCCCATCCTCGACGTCATCCCATCGAAGCTCTCCTCGGACTCGCAATTATCCGCGTCCCGAGGTTACTCGAGCTTCTATATATAGAACATTCACTCCCCAAGCTAAGTATTGCTCGAATTTCTTCTTCCCTTTTTCTCTATCTTATGCACTCGTGTGTATATAACGTCGCATGTATATTTAATGGTGTCTTCGATCTTATATATCTCCAGGATACGCCTACGCGATCAGTCGCCATCGTGAATGTCCTTATTATTCTCGATTCTTCGTTTTACAAGTCCCTTTCGACAAATTGATTCGTTTACCGAGTTTTTTGAAAAGAATTATTTTCGTTACTAGTGCCAAAATTACCGATTCTTTTAAGATTTGCTCCACGTAATATAAAAAAAAAAAAAACAAAAATTCTATTTAAATTTTTCTTCAATGACAGAAATCAATACATTTTTTGGGCCTGAGTAACGTACGATACTATCTCGTGACTTTTTTTCGTGAGCGGGATAAAAATTGATGTTAATTTTCGAAAATTTTACGCTTTTATGCGGGTAGAAAAGTCAAATTCTAAAGTTTCATAAGAAAATTTGGCTTTAATCGAATAAAACAAGATTAAACTTTTAAACTACAAGCAAGATTCATTATTAATGAATTTATATCAAAACGGCCACGTTTCGAGGTGTCAAATTTCCACTTTATCGGATTTTTTTGAAGTAATCTCCACTTTATCAGATTTTTTTCGCATTAATTACAAAACGGTTATTACTCTTTCTTTATCTTGATCGTGGAGATAAATTTTCAGCAAAACGTTGCCTCTTCTTCGGCTTTTTTATACATGAATAATGAGGAAATAACGCTTCAGCCTGGACTCAAGAAAAAAGGTTAAACGTGTTGACTTTTGTAATATCTGATTCGTTAATTTACTAATAAAAAAGTATTGAAATTTTTATTTGAACAATTTACTGTCTATTCGACAACGACATTGATTTTTTTTCTCGAAGAAACGGAACAAAATTCCTATTAATTTTTTGTAGCCAACCTCATTATGTTTGTTTTAGTCTTCAAACAATAAAGAAGTCACAAAAGCTCGGAAAAAACTAATACTCGTGAATACGAATGAGTGACGCACGTGGCCAAATATTGCGCGTCAGCAAGAGCCAAAATGCAAAATTTAAACCTCTTGCTGGAGCGAAGTTTATTCGTAAGATTTTTATACACATTTATGTTCGCGAGAGATTTTGGGGGTTTGAAGGTTCGAGAATCGTCCTATCTTCGTGCAAAAATCTTAATTTCGGAAGCACCGAAGATTGCACGATAAAAAAAGAAAAAAATGGTTAATAAATTTAATAAAAACAAACAAAAGAAAACAGAATAATGATTTACTAGTCAATGCGGGATGCGGATGCGGACATTATTGAATTATTAACATTAATATGATTTTTCTTGAAACTTTTTCACTCCATCGTAGTACTATCAATTGATATTTTTATTACGGAACTAACTCATGGTCTTATTATTATTTTCATTTCTCGCAATTGTATAAATTTCGACTCGTCGTCCTTTCTGACTGGACTTTGTCCATCGATGAACGCTGTAATGACGATGCCGAGGGACTACTATGTATATTAGAGCTAGCTTACCGATTTGATTGTTGTCTTTTGTCGACTGTCTCTCGAATAACTTTTTTCACGAGGTTTTCTACGCGAAATCGACAGTACCCTAACATTTTTCTTCCTAATGTTGCTTCTAAATAGTTGAACTTTCACTTTTTATGGAGTATGAAGACTATAAATATCATTAGAAAAAAATAAACTATATATGGAAACAGCCGTTACTTGAAAATCGATCGAGCTATGCCACTGTAAGTTATTTTATGAAAATCGATTGAACGATGGAGTTGCAATCAGGACATTAAAAAAAATCATATTTCTCGACATGGCTAGGCTAGAAAATTTCACAAAAATTAGAAATACATATAATTATTTCGAAAATTATTATTTTTTCGTCGTTTAAACGATAAAAAAAAATAAAAAATATGATTTTCAAATTTCGAAACAATTGTTTCAAAAAATTGATCGTTGTCAAATTTAAAAATTTGCACTGAGAAAAAAAAATAGTTCATCGAACTAAATGCGATTTTGTTGAACGAAAAATGGTGGATCCAACAATGTTTTTTGTTGAATGGTGAATGATTAAGTTCATTCAATTAAATCATGAAAATTTCTTGTAGATTAATCAACCGAATCACTGGAGTCAAATGATTTCGTTCGATTGGTTGGAAAAAAAATGTATTTATCGAACTAATTCCATTTTGTTGGACGAAAAATTGGTGGATCCAGCCATTTTTTTGTTGAATGGCAAATGATTTAGTTTATTCAACTAAATCGTGAACATTTCTGTATATTAATCAGTTTAATCACCTGAGCCAAATGATTTTGTTCTAATTGGTACCATTTATTTTCTCACGCATACTTTTTAGTGGCTTTATTAACGGGACAGACCTAGTTGGAACGTCAAAAAAAAGGCCTTTTTTCCGATTTTTTTTTGGTCAAACGATAAAATAATTCACAACAAAAGTTCTTCCGTTTAAAAGATACATATGTAATGTATATGTTGCAATTTTTTCAACGCAATACATATCGAAATAAGCTGGTGACCGTCAATTGCCGAGGACGCTGCAAAAAAAAACACGGTTTGCGGTGATCAAGCTCACGCTGCAACGGCTCATCTGAAACAAAAAAAACGGAGGGGATTTTTAGTTAATGATATAATGCTCCAGTTGAACGAAGGGTTTTGAAAAATTTCCATTTTTCACAAAATGGCGGCCGTTAAAAGTCAAAAGTGTTTTTTTGACCAAAATATCAGTTCCATTTTTTGCTATTAAAAATAAAAATAATTATCCAAAAAAAAAATCCTTCGTTCATATGGAGGACTACCATGTATAGAAGAAGTGATATAAATTTCAACCCGATCGGTAAAGCCGTTCTCGAGCTACAGTGATCACCGACTTCAAAAACATGGTTTCGAGAAAAACGCACTTGAAGTCCGCTACCTGCTTACCTATGGCTCAGACACGACGTGCTACAAAGTCTTGTATTTCGGCGAATAATGGTCCGATTTACATTTACCTGGGCGGAAAATGTTCGTAAGAGATTCTACTTTTTGAAAATGAAATAAAAAAAAATCGATTTTTCGAAAATTCTAACTAGGTCTGTCCCGTTAAAATATTTGTTCGAATCCCAATAACCAAATCGACTAAACGGTAATCGTTAGGATGAATAAATGAATGAGTTTATTTGAATGATATTTTGTTGCATCAACATTAATTTATTTGGCTGCGTCGAAGTTTTGTTCATTCGGCCAATAACTTGTTACAGCATTCACAAATTATTTTGTCTCTCTGAAAAATATTTCGTTACCCGTATTGAACTAAATATTTTGGTCGAAAGAAACGAAATTTCTTTCGATCAACAAGATTTTTTTCTCAGTGTGACATTTTGACATGGAATCCCCGGTGCGTTCGTATCTTGCGGGCAATATATAACGAATGACAAACATTCATGAGTAGTCTACAACACGAAACGCTTACGGCGAGTCGCGAGAGACTGGAAGAGACTCCGGAAATACTGCGTATAACAATTGTGTGGAATCGCGAGGAAAAGAGGGTTTTTTAAAAATAAACTAAAGGAACGGACGTTCGAATTGGGGCTTTTTGAAAGGTGGAGCGGTATAAAAGCGTCCAGATTGCGGTTTCGAGTGTCTCAACGACGACCTCAGCGTTGTTGTTCAGACCTTGAACCCGCTACGTCATTCGAGCCAAGTTATGTGACTACCGCGGCCTTTCGAAATTCTATACACATACACAATCAACAACCATTCTCAAAATTGACAAAAAAATGTACACCGGCTAATCAGATCGCGCTTTGATTTTATTTTGTATTTTCTCTTTTTTTCTTTTATAATATTACGTCGTGAGAGGAATTTCGTGTTGTTTCTTTTCTTTATACGACGTAGACGGATCTGAATTCGAAAAATGTATTTTTTTTATAGTCTGAACATTTTTTAATCAGAATCGGAAATTCAGGATTTCTTTACGGAGATTCACACTTTACGGGAATTATTTGGATACAATGTTTTGTTTTGTTTTTGTTTTTCTTTTTTACAATTAAGCAATTTGCAACTAAATTCGGATTTTCGTTCTATTTTCTCTAAGGGAATTTTGTTTTTAGACAAAAGATAAAATTCATCGAACGAAAATTTCTTCCACTATTTTTTGAAGCTGGACTTCGATTATTCGTTTTTCACGTAACGAGGAATAGATTTCGAGAATCTTTGGTAGTTGATCTTTCGAGAAAATTTACTAGGACAGAAAAAACACGTTATTATCGACTTCTGCTCGAAATATTCTCCCTCAACTTTTTTCTTCATTGTTAATACTCTACAAAATTGATATTTTCTTAATTAAACTCGAGAGACTGGTTTTGATGGTCTAGAAAAAAAATAACGAACGTTTTAATGATTTTTTTATCTTATTTTTCATGAATTTTTTTGATTTTCAGGTAACGCCGCATCAGGTGGAACGAATTCGACGGTGACAGGCTCGACGGCGAGGAGCACGATAACCTCAAATAACCGTCCTCACTCCGCAAGGCGAATAGGACCTCAACAACGTCATCAGCAGCAACGGAACCAACAAGTTCAACTCGCCCAAGCACAACAACAGACGAGAAGTTTGTCACTTAGTTCGTTGAATCCTGTGGCTTCTCGTAGTTCTGATGAAATTCTTTCGCCAAGACCGAGCGGCAGTTCTGCGCAGGACGTTTGTGACAATTCGAACGACTCGGGGCTCGGTTTCGAGGAGAGACAACAACAACAACAGGCCCATCAACAAATCAATAATTCAACGGTTGGTACAAGCGATTTTCCACAATTTACCTCCGAAATCGTGCCAAAAAACAGCAAATCAAATTCTCTCTATTTCGAAATTTCGCGCAGTAACATTTTTTATGAAAATTTTCTCACTTATTAGAAAAAGGTTTCTGAATTTCGTCCTCCTTACTATTTTCTTCGAAATTCAATTTTTTATCTCAAAATTACTTCGAGATAATGCAATTAAAAAAAAAAAATAGAACGATTATCAAGAGTCTTTACATTTTGTGAACGTTCTATAACGAATTTTGTTTTCAATTAATCAAATTTTATATATAAATGAATTTCAACTTAATTCATTCAATGGATCAATGGGATTTCTAATGATTTTGGAATTTGTCATTGAATTAAAAATTTTCACACAAATTTCAAGTTTTTTAAACAAAAAAAAAACGTTTCAAATTAATTTCAACTTTGATCGAGGCTCAATGGGATTTCAAACGATTCTCGAATTTGTAACTCGATTGAAATTTTTTACTTTTTTCTTATTGTCGATGAAGATAAACACGAGATTCTTTGGGGATTTTCTCTGAGGAGAGAAAATACAGACGCTCGTCCAAGAACGATATTCCAGTTCTATTTTCGCACTTTCACGTTCGAAGTATATCGCACATTTCATTGGCTATTTCAGTGGCCACGCTGTACATGCTATTTACTTCCGGCTCTCTCTCTCTCTCTCTCTCTCTCTCTCTCTCTCTCTCTCTCTCTCTCTCTCTCACTCACTCACTCACTCACACACACACTCGTTGAATTCACTTCGTAAATCCTCCTTATCTACGTACACATCGAAATGTCTATTTTAATTTTCTTTACAGTCTTTATATAGCTCCTAACGATCGATATCATTTTCCCCAATAGTGATAAAGTGTAAAATTTCTTTAATTCTCTCCTCAATTCACAACTTTAATAATATTCTTTTTCGCAACTGAGTTACTCAAGAAACTTCGTATAATTCAATATCTAAAACAATACGAGATAAAAAGCCCAAAAACATCCTGCAGCTAATTACAAATTATTTTTTTTTTTTACGTCTGGAGCTTCCGCAAAAATTTGTACAAGTGCTGAACTCGTCATTGTTTCTACTCTCTGTTTTACATCGTAATTGCTGAATAAGCACTCACTTATCTCAAACTCCTGTTCGCAATCATAAAAAATTTTTAGAATCGATTATAATTGCAATTTTCCAGTTTTATCGGTTTCAAGAAACATTTCGAATTCCAGTTAGAAATCGAACTCATTTTCCATTCGATTAGCTTTTTATTTCGTTTTATCGTGTGACTGATCATACAAATGTTAAATTATCCATTTTTATTCCTTTACAAAACCATTAAAAGCGATTTATATCATTTCTAACATTTGGAAGAATCCATCGAATTTAACGAATTTATATTTTTCTACAGAATATTTTTGTCTATACAAAAAAATCCATTTTAGTATCTCGAATTTGTCGGAAAATGCTCTACGGTTATCGAAATTTGACAAAAAATATTTGTCAAATCATTCGATCCTCTTTTTCCAAATTTAGCTTCCATTTTTTTCATTTCCCTGCCGAATTTGCCATTCATTTTTCCCCTCAACGTTGGAGCCAATAAATTAACAAAAATTCTATCAACCATAAGAGTTTGTTTGATAGTTTTTTCAAATTTTGGCTTCGATATATCAGCCGTCCGTAGTAAACTGTTGTCTCGATTTATGCAGCGTCATTAAATCGCATACAAACATAAACTTTGTGACTCGAAAGTTCGCAATGGTTCGTAGGAAGAGCTAAAACGTTACGTGTATTTCTTAGTGATGTAGTGTTCGTACGTAACGAGTTTTATCATCGTATTATCGTGTCAAGACGCGACACTCTTGCTTCTCTTTTTCTATTGGCCTAAGTGAGCGCGTTAACAACAAAAAAAAAAAAGGAAAATCACATCAACGTGTCTATCGGGCAACAGCGCCATACGGATCATTTATAACGATTTGTATTTTGCTCCATATGTAATCTTTGTTCATTAATGCCGATCGAACTTTTGACGTAGCACATCAAATCTTTGCAAAAGAACTATAATTTGAATAACTTAGAAAAAGACAATGATGAATACCTTTTGTTTTTGTCATGTAATAATCGCGCGTTAAATCTTATTAAGACATTTGTGGGACGCTTATTTCTTCGATTATCGAAACATTTATAATTAAAAAAAAAAAAAAAATACATTACGAATTAAAAACAAAATTTGGTGAAATAAATGAACGTTATGTTTAGTTAACGATTAACTTAATGGCCGATTAAGGGCTAAACACTGTAACGGCCTCAAAAAATGCCTTTTTTCGACAATTTTTTTCGGGTGGAAGGAAAGCTAATAGAATAATAATATTCGGGGGAGTTATTAAGCATATATTTAACTGTACAACAAAAAATTATGATTGAAAAATATTTAAAAATGGCGATACCAGAGTCATTCCCGTGAGGCTTGTTGAATTCGAGACGTTCTGCGGCACGCAGTGTAATTGGTGCAATTGTTGATCTGGAAAAAAAAAAACACTTAATCTAGACACTCATAGTTAGTGAAGTACGTAGGGGATTTTGAAAATATTCATTTTTATATTATTGGCGAGTTTTTGAATGAAGAGGTTCAATTTTCGGCAGAAAAAAGGGGTAATTATTTGTTGATAAAAAATGTTTAAGTGAACTTATCGAAAATTCCGTACGTATTTCACTTCGAAATGTTATTTTTAAGATATTGTTAAAAATTCAAATGAAAAGAATGAAAATTGTTGGAGTTATACTGCGTGCCGTTTTGAAAAATCGTGTTTCGAGAAAAACGCGTTTAAAATTTTGAAACGTGGTACTGAAATGACTGACGCGCTCGGGGAAGAGCCCGAAATTTCAATGAAATTTTTTTTTTTTTCAGATATAAACCTTTTTGCCTCATGTTCAAGAAGGTTCAAAGTATATTTTGAGGCAATAAAAAAAAATCGATTTTTCGAAAATTCTACAGTGGTTTTACCCGTTAAATGCATAAATCAACGAAGATTATGTTATTTATTTTTTCGGCTAAAATTTATATGTGAATCTTGAAGAATTTGGGCACTTTTCGTAGTTTTATTTTTTCATACATTTTCACTCGACGTTAGAATATTTTTTAATCGAATTTTTTGGCTTCGACTGATCGTATGACGATTTAAGGGCTTTTTTTTCTTTTACTTTATCGAATCTTCTGACTGATGATCTAGACTTCGCACCACCGTGTGTACAAGAGAAGTAATTCGTCGAATCGTGAACCCCAACGACGATACACTTGTATATATTTATATGGGACTGTTAACAATTGTGAGAGGAGAGCACGAGATAAACTGACAAGTCTGGACGGTAGTTGAACCCGTCGTTCTCTTCTCAATCGTCTTTCTTTTTCTCTCTATTTATTTTTCTCTCTCCCGTGATCAGTCACGTTGATTTATCAAATTGAGTTCCAGACGATAGAGATTCAAATCGAAAATCTCCCTTAAGGGGAGCTTTAGGAGACCGAAAATTAGATGACTTTTTGGATTTTTTTTTATTGTGAAAAAAAACGGAAATTTCCGCAACTCTGACAATAATTTATTCATATTTTCATACATCTCTGGTAATTTTTTCAAGTTATTTCATACATTAATTAAAGTGTAATCCGCTGTGTCCCTTGGCGCGTCCTCATCGTCGTTGTCGATTTGCGGGAATTGTGCAACTCGTAATTCTCATCTGAAATAATCCAACAAATTTTTATACATTCTTGAGATATTTTTTAAGAATATGAACCTAAATTTTGAAAAAAAAATCGAGAATTGAATATTGGAACGTGTTTGAAAAAAATGATCGATTTTTAGCATTTTTTCCCCCGGCATTTTGCAATAATAAATATGTTTTAAATAATCTAATCTTTCCAGTTTTAGGTTCATATTTTAATAAATTATATTATGTAAACGTGTTCCAAATTTGAAGATGATCCATCGATTAGTTTTTGAGTTATGATTCTCGCAAATTGAAAAAATGTCGTTTCGAGAAAAACACGTTTAAAGTTTGAGCGCGCTTGGGATGAGTCGTACGGAGAGTCTTTATCATTTATATACATACCATTAGAAGGAATCCGAATATCGTTTTGAAATTTTCAGGATGTATTCTTAAGATATTTTGTTAACGATTTATGAAATAAAAAAAAAATGATTTTTTGAAGCATCTAAAGTGGTTGCTCGCCTTAAATGGTTTATTTGCAATGCAGACGTGGAACGGTGCCGGTGAGGAGGACACAAAGAGGCGAAAGATGGACATAAAGCTTGAATCGGAGGACGCAAACTTCGCGTTTCCGGAGGTTGCTCGTGGAGTGTCATCGAGCAGTAGCAGCAGCAGCAGCAGTTCGAGCAGCAGTTCGAGCAGCAACTCGAGCAACAGCGGCTCCGAGATCAACGTGACAACGGTAGGAGCTCGAAATGGCAGCGGATTATCAACCACCACGTCGAACGGTATAAACTCGAGTGGAATCTCGAGTCGCACCGGAAACGGAAACACCTCTGTTGGAAGGGTCGTCGGTGTCACGAGACCACGTCCAGCGATCGGTATTTACAACAAGCGACCACCACCGAGCCATCAAGGTCCCGTCACTCTTACGTCGCAACTTTGTACGTTTTCCCCTCACGAATGGCCTTTTTTTGTTGATTTTCTTCATTTATTGCAAGTATTCACAAAACTTTATTCTTTTTCTTCTTGAAAAAGATAAAATTTTTGAAAAAAACAGTTCACTCGTTGCGAAGAACTGAATAAACTTGTTTATTATTATTTTATTTTATTTTTTTTCAATTCCATTTTAAGAATGACTGAAAGTGTGAAATTTCTCGGTTTTTTATTGGTTCTTTAAGATAAACCTCGAATTGCTAGTTTTCGTAATTAATCCTATTTTTTTTAGAAATTTTTATCAACGATTTCTATTATGATAACTATATTTTATAATAATTTTAGACCATTCGAACCTCTTCGAGGTTTCCATTTCGATCGAGGAATGGTTCTTCGATTAGCGTTTTTTTTGTTTTGTCTTCTATTCACACGCACCTTGATGGCTGGCCCCATTTACATAGTTTTATTACCCAGATGGAAATGCAGTATATTTCATTTGTCAAGGACTCGGTAGAGTCTCTTGCCTAGGAGTCATTTCGCGGCTTGAAAAGCAAACTTTTGACTAATTGAGCGATGCTCTCTCGATCGATATAATGTACACATTTAAATATATTTTGTATAAAGAAATATTTAGAGATAAATATTCGACCAGAAAAATATGTTAAAACAACAAAAGATTAATAAAATTTGATGCTTACCATATTTTTTGTAGCTAACGAATAATTTTTTTCGACGTCAATTATCTGAAAGAAAAATTTGAAACGTTTTAAACGTATTTTTTACGTAAATTCGTCTTTGCCCAAAAAAATTAAATACACTGTTTTCTTTTTGGAAACCATTTTTTTCACAGATTCATAATTATTTAATTGATCGATTCTTAACGATTATTTTGTTCTTTGTTTCATGAATACTTCTCCTGCACGCAATTAGGCAGCATATCCCGAGACGGTAAGACTCAATTGCAGATAATATGCCAACCGGAACAGCAGCATCGTGCGCGTTATCAGACCGAAGGATCTCGAGGTGCGGTCAAAGATCGAACCGGAAACGGTTTTCCGATCGTACGTCTCGTTGGCTACGACAAACCAGCGACTCTGCAGGTCTTTATTGGCACCGATCTCGGACGCGTTGCTCCACACATGTTTTACCAGGCTTGTCGAGTCAGTGGGAAAAATTCGACTCCGTGCGTCGAACGGAAACTCGACGGGACGATCGTGATCGAAGTCGACATGGATCCGACCAAAGACATGCTCGTCACTTGCGACTGCGTTGGTATCCTCAAAGAACGTAACGTCGATGTTGAACATCGATTCCCTCAAGAGGCTGGCGTACTACAAGGTCGCAGTAAAAAAAAATCTACGAGATGTCGCATGGTCTTTCGTACCACGATCACACACGCTGATGGCAGCAACGAAACTCTTCAAGTTTGCTCACAGCCTATAGTTTGCAGTAAGTTCTTTTTTATTTTCAATTTAATGAACTTCTATCAAAACGATGATTACTCGAAAATTTCAACTGATTTTTCGGTATGATGAAAAAGTTAGAAAATGTTTAAAAAACATTTATTTTTTTATTCTTATTTTAAATTAAATAGTTGAAACGATACATGTGAGAAAATCTCTCGTCGCGCGACCAATGTTTATGATGTAAAAGTAGCGTGACCAACGACCGGTTAAAGAAAAAAAATGGTTTACTAATTCAAATGCCTGGAAAAAGAATTTTCAAAGTACAGTCATCGATTTAGTTGTATATTTTTTAAATTATAATGATTTGTATCCTTTCATCTGTAATTATTTATGAATTTATATTTGATTTTCTTAAATAGCTCAACCTCCTGGTATCCCGGAGATTTGCAAAAAATCATTGACCTCGTGTCCCTGCACTGGTGGCCTGGAGCTCTTTGTGTTGGGTAAAAATTTTCTAAAGGATACTCGCGTTGTCTTTCAATTGGATAACGAGGATTTAACAAGTACACTCGAGCCACATTGGGAATGCGCTGTGATACCGGACAAGGAATTTCTTCAGCAAACGCATCTCGTTTGCGTTGTACCGCCTTACAGAAGACAGGATCTCGCACCGACGGAAACTGTCAATGTTAAATTATACGCTGTATCGTCTGGGAAAACGAGCGAACCTCATACATTTCTCTATACAGCTGTTTCGACGCCGCCCGAGCCATCGATCGGCAAAATCGAAGCTGCTGTTGTTACGCCACTCGTCTCCGCGAACAACGATTCTACGAGTCTTACAACGTCGACAACTGCGGGACCACTCGCTGCAGTAACTACCAATGGTGAATAGCAAATACGAATTTTGTTTTTATTTAAATTGAGAAAAAAATTGTTCAACCCTAGGTTAATACGATTGGGTCAAAATGACCCAGGACAAAACCGTTATTTTTGACTGAATCGAGATTCGCTTTTTTTTAAATCACGATTAAAGAAACATTCTACTTTTCCGGGGAAGAAATTTGCTGATTTTCGAGAATTTTCTTGCCAAAAAATCGAGGCTCGTTGGTGAGCATGATTGCGGCCGTTAAAATGGTCTTTGAAAAAAATCCAAAAAGAATCTTCATTTCGACATATACCGCTATCGCATAAACCACGGGAAAAGAGGTTGCATGAAAAATTTCAAAATGGCAAACTTCTCAAAAGTTGGAAACGAAAAAAAAACATTTTTTGCATTTTTATGCTGAAAAAAATAAGAAAATTGATGAATCGTCACGCCCATGGTTGATGCGATAGTTCTTGATGTGCAGCATAACGTGTCAAAATTTCAGACCGATTAGTCCAGTAGTTTTTTTGTAATCGTGCCCACCAAGTTAAAAAAGTGTTTTTGAAAAAAAAAACGGGCTTAAATTAGGGAGTATAGTATAATTTTCTAGATATTGAGCACTTCTCGCTTCAAATTTTCTATTATATTTTCGAAAGTATCTACTTTCGAATATGACAAAGAAAAAAAACGATTTTTTGAACCCGAGAAAGTCGAATATTGTCTTAATAACGGAATATAAGTTCTAAAGTTTTATTTGCCACTATAACAAACCGTAATAAGCGAATGCGCTGAAAAATTCTTTTAATTTTCTGTCAACAGCACTAATCCCGCAAACGTCCGTGCCAGCTTCAAATTTCCTGTCGAGCATCCAACAGTCGCAATCATCGCAGCAGCAGCAGCAGCAACAGCAACAGCAACAGCAACAACAGCCACAATCGGACGTGCTGAAAAACGATCCGAGTCCGCCACCATCAGCGGCATCAGCGCAAGTAACGCCGGTGATGATGTGGTCCTCTCAATCGACTCCTTGTCAAAACACAGTGTCCGACGTGATGATGCCACCACCGAATCTCGTGGCGAATCCACTCCTGAATCGAAGATCATCGTCGAATCATCAGTTGATAATACCGGACAATTTAAAAACGGAAGTACTGGACGACAGTAGTGAGAACAGTATGTTGAGCGAGAGTAGTATGCAAAGTATGCCGACGCCAACGTCGGTAAACGGTGGAGCTGGAACAAGTCCGTTGCACCAGTTGGTGGGTGAAAATTCGGGGGATGGAACGCAAGCGGGTATGATAAGGTCGGTTGCGGTGCCAACGTTGGCTTCGCCGCCGCAAGAATCGGTTGGGATTCTCGGCGTGGTTGATCTCATGCGGAATCAGCATCCTCTTTCGTTATCATCGTCGCATCAGAGTCCATTCTCCACGATGCACGATCAACAACAAACGCACGTTAAAGTTTTAAGTCCTCATCACATAAACAAAGATCCAAATGGAATATTGCCGAGTGAGCCAGTGAACAACGGTGTTGTAATGCCGCTGCAGGGCGCCGGTGTCGTAGATTTACGAACGAAGCACCATCAGTCGGAGTACAATGCACTGAGTAATTTCACGACGACACCAGCCGGTCAACCGCTTCCAGCCCAGAGCGGTCACAGCATCGAAAAATACCTGAATCACATAGAATCAACGGCAACTACCATGTCCAAAGACAACGATAATCAGGAGAATAATTTCGTCGGTGCCATACAGCAGCAGCGAGCTTCCATAATCGCCTCGAGCCGGCCACAATCGTCGCAGCAAACTTCCAATATTTTGGCGCCTAATGCAGCGACTGTAAAACTCGATGCACTCGTCAATTCTGCCGTGGATAGTCATCAATTGCCAATGAGATCGGTGAATACCAGTCCCAATGGTTTGATGGCCGGGCAATTGTCCGATCACGAGGGTATGACGAGTCCGCAGCAACAATCGACGAGAACGAGTCCACCGATACCGGTAAAGACAATGTTGCTGGAAGCCCTGTTGCCGAATTCCCCAGTGCAGACTCACAACGGGAATGGACCATCGAGTGTAGTAAGCGCAAGTTCCGGGGTAAGCGACGAATGTCCAGAGGAGAATTTATTAACGACGATAAACGCGGCTTTGTTGCCACCGATGCAGGAGCCATCGGTGGTCGTTACGGCTCCTGCTGTCATGAACAACTCTGCAGTCGGCGTTAATTCTCTGGCGGTTACGAGCGAACCTATAACTCGGAGCGCCGAGCAGATTCATCAAATCCACGCTTTGGTTCAGCAGGACGTTGTGATTCAGCAACAAGTTCAAGAAGTCGAACAGGTCGTCGCTCAGGCTCAACAGCAAGTTGAACAAGTCGTGGCCCAGGCTCAGCAGCAAGCTGTGCAAGCTGTTCAACAAGCGCAGCAACAAGTCGTTCAGCAGGTCGTTCAGCATGCTCAGGTTGTACAGCAGGCTGTACAGCAGGTTCAAGCTGCTCAACAAGTACAAGCCGTTCCCGCTGTTCAACAAGCGGTCCAACAAGCCACCCAGGAAGTTCAGCAAGCTGTACAACAGGCGACTCAAGAAGTAGTTCAGCAGGTTCAAGCCGTGCAACAAGCGGTCCAGCAGGCCCAAGCTGCCCAAGCGATGCAACAAGCTGTTCAGCAGGATATCGGCTCGATGCTCAATCAACCGGCCGGTTTCGTCGCTGAAGCGAGCTCAGTCCTCGCCAGTGGCGCTGCTCAAGAGCCCTGTCAACAGAGACTCACCAACGCTGCGGAACAAGCCATAAACAGCGTCATAACGAACGCCACACAGGATATAATCAACAATCGTTCGTTCACGACCACAACAGCCCACGCGATCATAGCAACGAAGAATATCCTGAACAGCGTTGCGACCCAAAGTGCGCAATTGATGAACACCACGATGGAAGGCATTTTGCCTAAATCCCCATCCAATCAGGCCACCATCGCTGAACAAGTCGCCAGAAAATCACCAACTATACCTGTCAACAACAATCGACAGAGCAACAACGGCTCTATCGCGAATAACGTCACACCTGCCAACGGACAACAACAACAAGTCATCAGAAAACCCGAAGACGATGGAAATATGCTCCCACAAGAACTCACCTCGATGTCCGAACACGATCTTCTCAGTTACATTAATCCCAGCTGTTTTGATCCACAAGGCGGTTTTCTCATGTAGTCTCATTTTTGGAAAAAAGGGACAATTTTGTGATCGCCCAATTAAACTTCCGTGAAATTCAGGTCAATTTATTATCCTCGTGAGGATACCTGAGGCTTTTTTAGACGAATAACCGAAAAGCTAACAGAAAAACTCTCGAGAGTTGCCTGATTAAATTAAAAACAAATACTTCGTCGCTTGGAAATCTTTGCTTCGTTGAATACGATTCTTGGTTTCTAAAAGGATGAAAAGTGGATTTTTTTTTTGAACGTAAACTAAAAATTCAAGTGCGTTGAGCTGAAATGGAAAAAAACAAACGATAGTTATTAGATGTCTAGTATAAATCGTGCCATAAGTTGTTACTTGGTATTGATTATTATATATTGAAAGAGAAACGAATCGTCGCCTTACTCCCCTCCCCCCGTTTTTCCTGTCACCATGAGTAACACCGGTGTGATATTTGTCGTTGGATTTAAACATCCAATAAAAAGAAACGTTCGTGATTATTACTTTACGTATGATTTTGTTGTTATCTTTGGAAAAGAGGTTTGAAACGTCATTTTTAACGAAGGAAATGCGGACATTTTGAGAGTAGGAATGAGAGGGTGTCTCTGCTTCGATCTTCGTAAAGTAAATAACTATTTAATGTTATGTAATTATTATTAAAAGAAAACAAAACAAAGAAGACGAGCGCACGTGAAAGCGCGACAATTATCACTTTTTTTTAAATAAAGGCGAACGATGAACTTGTTCTTTTTAAATCTCGATTATTAATGAGAGATTCATTATATATTTATCGTTCTCGAGAACGTTAATAGTGCATTGGAGGTGCCTTTTTCTCGCGACCTCAATTTTTCACAAAAAAAACTAAAAAAAAAAAAACAATACACAAATGTACATCTAACAAATGATACTACAAACTGACCCCACTCGTAGGATTTCTGTTTCAAATACAGAGAGACGTGTTATTGAGTGTAGCCAATTTAGGCTTATATTATTACAATAAGATATTAATCTTACGAATTTTATTGATTAATTTGACTTGATTTCATTACTGTGACGAAAAAAGAAAGAAAAAACACAAAACTAATGAATCATTCTATTGTTTGACTCTGTTTTTATGATATAAATCTTATAAGCTTATAAGTGATGTTTCTATATTGTTTAATATTTTAATATGTTGTTGATTTGTAATTTTTTATGTACGTGTCACTGGTCAAACGCTTTTTTTCAGAACAAAACATTTTTATTTTTCGGATGAACCAGTTTCCCCTTGGAAAAAACAAGTTTGTCCTAAAATCATGCTTGGCCTCTAACACGTATATGATAATGATAACAAAAATTATGTGATTACGTTGATACCATCAACGCCTAGTAGACGATAACAAAACAAAATAAATATATCGGAGAGATTATATGTCCAGACGAAAAAAAAAGAATAGGGAACGAAAGTATATACGTATGTATCGATTTACATCAAACAGAAAAATATATATATCAAATATATATCTCCATATAAATACATACACACGCACACACGCGCGCGCGCGCGCGCGCACACACACACACACACACACATTTTACGTTTGCCCAAAGAGAAAAATATGTTCAGATATATATTATAAATGTGACAAGTGAGCTTACTACGAAGTTAAATTGCTATCTATATATTCGAGCCGAAAATATAACATCAAACAATATTCGAATAGAAATCGATATATTGGCCCTACGAATGTAAAAGAATCGAGTAAAAACGAAAAATAGTAAATGAAGACTCGGATACTATATTTAAATAAAAAGAGTTTTCGAATGAAGTCAAATTTTTGTACGAGAACTTGGAGACGAAATGATAAAACGAAACAACCTTATACTCCAGATCTACAGTAAAGAAACAAAAATAAAGATTATATATTTGGAATTTGTTATATACGAGAAATAATTGTACGAAAAAAAATAAATAAATAAATAAAATAAACAAAGAAACTTGAGAAAACGATACAAACTAATGCACATGTGATCTCGCAAAGGAGCGAAAAATATTACATTTTTCCCCCTTCAACATGACACCGAAAAATTAAAGAAACTAACTCACGAAAAATGAGGAATGTTTTTCCCATCAAAATTCTCGCGTATTATTTCAATGCCATTTTGTTTATCGCTCCTCCACCATCGAATAAAATAATCATTTGTAATTTTATGTATGGATATGTATATACATTTTTGTTTATCTTTGTATATACATATTTATATATATATATACATATATATATGAAATATTGTACTCTGCGTAATTTAATATCCGTAACATGTATCGTACATATTTTACGCACATCGCTATGGTACCGAATTTATAGTGTCCTTGACATTGAAAAAAACCGAAAGCATGTATCATCGTTTCTTCTATAAGTTGAATAAATGTTTCACAGCACTTTTATCGTTATTGTTTTCGATCAGTTTTACAATGTTCATACTGCAGCTTTCCCCAGAAAAGGATTTTTTTCGAGTTTATTTTTACAAACAACTATCAATTGAAAAATTGCAAATAAACAACAAAGCGAAAAATTTGATGGATCAGAATTTTGGAACTTCTCAATGAGAAAGGCTTCAAAAAATTCTGGCATTTTTAAAACTTTACAAACATTGATTTTCAATCATAATAATCCGATAAAGGTATTGAAATATCGCTTAAACAAAATATTTTTCGACAGATGAGACCATTTTTTGTTTTGTCACGCGAAAGGACTTTTGTGATTTTTCTAAATGCATTTGAATTTTTTTTTTGGAGTAGTTCCTTTTTTTACATTTTTGTAAACATTTTGAAAAAGATTCAACATGAAATTTACGAAATTTATAAGCAAAGAGGAAATTCAATAAAGAGAAAATAGTCCGATAAAATTTTTAAGTACTCTGGATAATTAACGAATTTTCTTTATTTATCCAACAACGATAATTATGTTTATTCAGATTATTTACATTTTATACACCGTAATTATTGTTTTCTTGTAGAGATGTTAGTTATTTGATAAAGATTTCTGTTATATAGTTATTTTTCAACTGGACGTTAAGCGCCAGAGTTCTTCTCTGCTTCTCACTTTTCCTTCTTTCAGTAACTTTTCCAGATGATGTCGAACGTTTACAGCAGCTGCAGGCCACAAGTTTTTTGAAATGTCCTGAAAGAACGAATGGTTGGTATTAATAAAGTTTTTAATTTTTTGAAAGTCAACTTTAATCTTATAATACTATTTTAGGCTAGAAAAATCATGAGTTTTTTATCAAACTCGTTTAACCAGTTTTTTCACTGAAAATGAATAAAATTTTACAAAAATTTCACAAGTACCTGATACATAAATGCGACAATGTCCATTTCGGACAAACCTTTTTCCTTTGCACGCTTGGTCAAAACTTGTAAAATTTCAGTTTCTCTTTTCAATCTATGTTCGATATAAAATTGAATTTTGGGTGCAGGGTCTTCGATGACCGGACCGTGGCCCGGATAAATGGTTTTGGGTTCCATACGCAGGATTTTTTTTAAAGAGACTAAATAATCTGCAAGATCTTCGAAAACCGTGGTTCCCTCACCCAGAATGCAATCTGCGCTAAACAGAATATTTTCATTTTCGAGAAGAAGACAAGCGTGGTCGGTCGTGTGTCCTGGCGTGTATTTTACTTTGAGCTGTGCTCCTTCTATTTCGAAAGATTGCTCGTCTTTGAGAGATTGTAGATTTTCTATATTGTAATTTTCCTCCTCGTCCGTTCTTGGCAACTTCCAGACAGAAACTTTGGAGCCGTGCTTAGAACTAACGAGATCTCTGACTGAATTAACTCCACCAATGTGATCGTGGTGCCAATGTGTTATTATCAAATGTTCTATCGTCGCGTTCTCGTCCTGCAATACTTGGCCAAGAAGTTTGGTGTAATCAGAAGCTGTGTGTTCATCCCCTGCGTCGATAAGTGTTCGCCTATGAAAACGCTGTACTGTCATTGGCTCAATTTATTTATCGAAATATAAATAATTCGGTTATCAAACGTAGTTATTCCAAATTTACACTTTTTCATAAAGCGTTACAACTTTCAAAGAAATGACGTTTTAGGTTTGGGAGTTACTTCTTCCTGTCATTCAGTCTGGCATTTCGATTTCACTACCATTGAACTTCAATAGACGCCTTTGTTTAAAAGTTATAGAGCGACAAAAGATCGTCGGTTATTGTTAAAAATAATTTTTTTTTTTCGATCTTTGGATCGGAGCGTTAATTTATCAAATTCGTCATACCTTTTGCCAGTACCGACGAGATACGTATTGGTTCCCTGAAGCGTCATAGGACCGGGATTACATCCCAAAATCCGTATGACATTTTTCGATAATTTCGAAATGACCGGAATAGCGGTCAGAGACATTTGGCTGATAAACCAATTCAAGAATATTCCATCAACGTCGCCTGTTTGCTCAGAAAATGTGGAGTCACCGATGACGCATCATATAAAAGATTGTTTTGATAGGGACAATGGAGTCTAGAGTACAGGAGAACAGGAGGGTTCACTCCGTGCAAATTGCATAGGACAGGGTGAAGCCGAAATCGTGATCTCGGTGAGATGGCGCTGGCGACGTTGATGGAACACTGTTGCATGGTTAGTTCCGCGTGTCAACACGTAATTTCTCGTGTGTTGGAAGCACGGTCTTGTATACAGGTCTTGCAACTGTAGATTTTGACGTGGTCCTCTTAACGCGTTAAGCCGCTGGCGTCGCTGCGCTCGAGGGATATTCGGTGCGACAAAGATGACAACAGTCGCGCATGCGACTCACGCGAGCATTGAACTTGAAGCCAAAATTTTTGTTTATACATTATAATTTCTATGAATTTAGTTTGTTTAAAGAAAGAAGGATGTGTATCAACTAACAAATCCATAGCCAATATATTTTAAGTTAGTTGATTTGCCACTTTTTGACTCGCTCACTATTCGATGGCACTTTAAAAACCGATCGTTTAATTTTCAGATTGTTGTAACCCGTTTTACAGCGCGGCACAACACAAGGCTTCGTCATAATTCGAAAAAAAAAATCACCACTTTAATTCATGCACGGAAATAATAATACTGCACTCACAAATTGCCACACGTCGCATGCGAGAGGACTTAACAAATATAGGTTATGTTGATATATCCCTCTATCGCTGCGCCACATGGATTCGGCTTCAATAGTGGAGTCACTGCCTTCTATTGAAATTCTACCGAGCTGCAAGACCTGTATATACAAGACCGTGGTTGAGATTGATGCTTTCGCGGGAAAGTTGGAAAAAAAATTTTCATTGTTATTTGAACATTTATTCACACAAAATTGTGAAGTATATCTTCCTTCTGCCTTATTATATTAACTTTCCATGTTTAATCTGATGTTTCGATCGTGTATAAAAACAGTTAAATTTTGTGGAAATAGCCTACGGCAGCTAAACAAGTGCGATAAAGACATTATGATTTTTAATGTCAATGGTTTGTCTCCTTTTTTCGAATGAATGTAGTTTTGAATGAACTTTCCATAACATTTTATATAAAATATCCATTTTTTACATATAATAATTCGCTTAGGGCCGGTTGTTCCACCTTCAGGTAAATTTTACCTGGTGGTTGCAGCATTAGATAGCAGACCTTTAACTGTCAGATAAAATTTACCGGGAGGTAGAAAAACCGGGGCCTAAAAGTATAAAATTTAAGTATTTTTCCTGTAAATTTAAACATTAAAATGAATTACCATTTTTACCGACAGTAGATAACTTTTTAAAAATTTGTGTAGTGGCGCTGGCGTTACTGCGTCAAAAATCGCAAGCTCTCGAAATCCATTTGGTGCGCGAGTCTACTGTTGTTATGGCTCGGCCGTCGGACCTGGAAGAGGGTAGACGTATTTGCCGAGCTCCCCCAGAAAATATAAGTTTATTGAACAAAGTGACAAAATACAAAAGTGATAAAATCGACAATAATTAAAATAACAACACAATCAAAAAACGAACAACAATAAAACTGAAGAAAAAAGAAATCAATAATAAAAATGCACTTATATGTGAATAATGATAAGCTACCCAGATAGCCAAATGTTGGTACAGTACTGGTACGATCAGAGCACGCCGTACGGTGTGTAGAGGTACTGAAACTACCAGGTACGTGCGTACGGTGAGCGTACGAAACTGGTACAGCGTGATGGTACATGGTATTGCTACGGTACCACCACTGTGGACTTGAGGTTCAGTGACAGCAGTATGCCATATTCTCACAGTATTAGTATGGTATACTTACTGTACCATTAATGTACCGCAATTATAAATTTTACCAGTACATCGTACTGTTACGACACCAGAATAGTACGTATCCAGTATCGGTAGTATACTTGGTATTTCGTTTGATCAGTACGCTGTACTACCATAGTACCAGTACTGTGCCGCTATAACATTGACGATATACTTTTACAATTTGTTCTATTGTATACAGTACCAGTACGGTACCTCTATAATATCAACGGCGTTCGATGGAGAATCGAATGAAACGTGTTTCTGATCTATCATTGGAGGAGCCACCACACAGGGTCGAATTTAACATAAATAAAATAAATTAAATTAAATTAAATTAAATTATTAAGAATTAAAAAGCCTTCAAATTTTTTTAAAAAAGTGTGAACGGCATTTGGGGGCCAAAGTTACCTTGCCAAATGGCCTACGCGGTCAACCGGCCCTGATAAGTGTGTACCATTTTCCACCAATACTCTATCGAGTACGTTTGTGGCAGATTGGGGCAACATTCGACTCCCACCTCGAAGGTTCAGTCTTCGATTCGTCACAAGTCGCTATTTTTTTTTCTAATATGACGAATATAAATTAATAATAATATACGAACAATTGGTTTTCTTCAATTATTGAAGAAATTAAGTATTATTAATTAATTATTTTTTTTTTTCATATTTCTTTTATGTCGTAAGATTTTTGAGTAATTGATAGAATTAATTACTCAAAAATCTAATAATTTTAATTAATAATAATTAATAATAATAATGATAATATAGAAAAATATAATAAGTATTATTAATCTATTAATTATAATCTAGTAAGTATGAATAAGTATTAAAATCTAATAAGTAAATAATTCTATCAATTACTCAAAAATCTTAAGACTTAAAAGAAATATGAAAAAAAATTAATAATTAATTAATAATACTTAATTTCTTCAATAATTGAAGAAAATCAATTGTTCGCATATTATTATTAATTTATATTCGCCATATTAGAAAAAAAAATATAGCGACTTATGAAGAATCGAAATCTGAATCTTCAAGGCGGGAGTTGAATACTGCCCCAATCTGCCACGAACATACTCGATAGAGTATTGGTGGAAAATGGTACATGCTTATCAGGGCTGCTTGACACACTAAAGGTAGTTTTACGTAGTAGAGAACTGTGATTGAACAGATTGAACTATTTTTTCAAGGTGTAACAACAACGTGATTTATTCGGGAATATTCATACATTTATCTGTATATCAAAAGATAGGTTAAGAGTTTGCTTTCTTGATGGCGTGCCAAGCTTTAAGTTTCATGGCGTGACCCGATATTATTGCTATATTTCGTCAGAGTAAATATGCAAGTACGAAACGCCAGGGACATTATATGTAGCAAAAAAAAATATATGCATATTTCGCTTTTTTTCAAAAATCCCTAAAAAAACCCCTAAATAATGTATCCCCCTCGGGGGCCCTTGAGGGCCTTGAGCTTGTGGGGCCTGGGACTGTAGCCCCTGTAGCCCCCCTCTAAATTTATGCCTGCCACCACACTACTCGCTAAAAAAATGATTCGTATATCTTACCATATTAAATAATCATGAATAAGAATTAACAATTAATAATAATAATAATTAATTAATAATACCTCATTTCTTTAATAAATATTAATTTTCATTCGTATTAGTTGAATTATGAAAAAGCAGGTTACAGGGGTGGGATCGAACTCACGAGCATCGACGTGTCGACCTAGTACTCACCCAATCTGCCACAGGCTATTTAGAGATTCAATAGTGGAAAATGGTACACGGTCATCAGGGACGCTTGACATACACAAGTTTTACAGTAAACAATTGTGGTAAAAAATTTTTTTTTAACATGTAACAATAATTTCATTATTTATTCGGGAACAAACAAAAACATGGCAGCCAAAAATCGATGACCTTAGAACTCTGAAATTTTTCTACAAAAATATTTAAAAAATTGCCTTCCACGATGGGACAGAATATACACATTTCATTCGATTCTCTATCGAATGGTCTATACACGTGTGGGGGCCGAAAAAAAGTAATTTTGAGTTAGTCACGTGAGCTCGATGACTCTTAATTTATAATTTCTGAAGAACTTTTTTTTATTTCCCCAGAATAAAATAAAACATCATCGGATCGTTAATTTTGAATCATTTTCTTTATAAGAGCATCAATATATATTCAGTACGCTGTACTGTTACGGTACAGCTTGTGTGTAGAATTCGTACCGCTATACTCAAGCGTACTTATATTCAGTACACAGTACTAGTACGATACAATCCTTTTTGTGGGATGTGTACCGAAGTACACGAGTTACTTATTCGGTACGCCGTATTAGTATGGTACGGTCTCTTCGGTGGAAAAAGTATTAAAAATGGCGAATGCTACTCAGTATTGGTACCGTAATGGTACGCTGTACCAGGCTGTACTATAGTAACATGTACTGCCACCGTAGAAGTACGGCGTACGATGGTACTTCGTCGCATCACGGTAGCAGTACCGTGGTAGTATCTTGTACGCAATTGTACGCTTGGCTATCTGCTGGGTATAATAATGGAAAAAAAAAAATTTACAAATTCACGATCGGCCAGTCCCACAAAAAGGTTGGTAGATGTGCAAAAAGTTATAACTCCAAAATAAAGTAATTAAACAAACAAATAATAGAAATGAAAAAAAAAAATTTAATATACTACACTAAAATTTTAAACTAAATAGTGACGAAAATCACTCACTGTATCTTGCCTTTTAACATAGAGAGCGAAGTATACCAGTGAGATAATTTGAAAAAATAAAAATAAATAAATATCGACGGCGTTCGAACGGAGAGCAAGAACAAAGATGAGATTAGGCAGTCTCGGTGTGCTTAACGACTTCCCTGAATCGCCTATCTTTGTTTCTCTCCCCGTTCAATAACACCAAAATCTAAACAGACAATTGAAATAAACAAATAAATAATCAAAATAAAGAAAGGAGCGCACACCGCCAAACTTTCAAAAATCGACCCTTGGCCGAAGCGGGATATCCCAGTGGCCAGGCTAGTTTCACGTCCTGCGTGAAACTAGCCAAACTGAAAAAGAAGAAGAAGAAGAAGAGTCTACTGTTATTCAACCTAGATTCAACCGTTGCCCGAACAATTAACCTATTCACGTAAAACGTAAAACTTGAGACTCGAGTAGTCGTCGGTCAGGTGAAGCCCCATGGGTGTTCACACGTCTCGTCGAAAATCGTGCTCGTGTTCATCTATTATCTAGTAAATAGAAAAAGAAAGTGATTTTGTTGATCCGTAATTTTTAGTAGAATTTAATTTTATCGCCTGAATAATAATACTTCAGGAAAAGGGTGGTGAAAATGCGTAAAACAAACGAAGCGTGTTGTTAGGGTACAATAACTACGCACAAAGTTAAGAACCGGCGAGACTCGAAGCTCGTTTTTAAACGAATAAAATTTAGCGAAAAAACATCAAGCTTAATTCGCCATATTTTTCGGCATATCGATCATTTTTTTATTTAAAACAATTATCGTTTTATCTCGTGTAAACGAACATTTTTGTAAACTTCAGTGCGCCCAACACATGGGAATTTTCTGACAATTCGTAAACATGAATGACATGGAGGGAAGGAGGTTAAGTGGTATGTATTTTTTGTACAGAGAATTTTATTCTATTTTGTCCAACTGTGGAAAAATATTACGTATTTACGACTTTTAAAAATGTAACGCATTTTAAAATAAACATCCACGTTTTGGATTCATATAATTTTCACGAAAAATAAATGTTATACATTTTGCACGAAATTCGAGGAGATGAAAAGTCATTTTTATATTTTTTTTTCAAGATTCTCATTTGCCATTGGTTATTTTTCATACTGCAATGTCTAAAAAAACAATCACTGTGAAATATGGTAAAATCTTTGCTTCCGTCGAACATTTCCGTCTAAACTTATTCAACTTGAATTTTCAAGGTTTTCTCTTGACCTCTAATTTGCAAAGGTTTCTTATGGTATTGAAGTTTGCACGGTTGGAACACAAAAAATATGTTTGTGATGTATTTTTTTTTTTAAATTTTGGAAATTGGTCCAATGTTTGTTGAAGATTTAGTTTTCAGGTCTGAACAAAGATTATTCAAAAAAAACAAAGCCAAACACTGCTTTTAAATTCTGGGCTGTGTTTAAAAGCAAACGAATTTTGTTGTATCCTAACGATGCAACTTTAACATCATGGTTTTTTGTACCATTGAAGGAACATTTTTTATTTCCTTCAAATAACAAGACACGGCTAAATAGCCGTGTCTTGTTATTTGAAATAGTCGAAAATTGTATGGCATCTTCATTTTTTAGGGCTTAAAAAAATTGTTTTATTTTTTTAATCAATTTTCTATTCTAACACAGTTTTCTCACTGCTGCCATGTGAAAAAGTTAACTCTCCAGTCGATGCTTGGACATAAATTGCAGAACATCCCAAGAATGATAGTTGTTATCTCTCACAGAAAAGTGAAAATTTATAAAATAATTGAAAAAATGCCTAATATAACGTTTAGAGTTTTAGAAATAACAACATCTCTAAATGCTCATTTTTATTTTCTATCCTTATTTCTCTGCAAGTAAATGGACAAAATCCCAGATTTTTTCTTTACGAACTTTGTCGTATGTTCCTAGGTAATTGAGAATTTTCTGAAAACATATCTGTTGAAAAGTTTCAGAATTATGAATCCATTCAAAATTTGGCAAACAATCATATTGTAGTGTCCTGAAAAAATCCTCCGAATTTGAAAACTTTTCTTATAGAAAAATAGTTTGGTGAGAGAATACGTTAATCAGAAACAAAGAAATTACATTGCAAATTTTCATACGGAATGGTAAAACTTATTTCTTTTTTTACCAAATTTTGAAATCAATAAAGATTTTCCCTCACTGAGAAAGTTTACTTTTTTACAAATTTTATATGTCCTTGGGTAATTGAGAATTTTTTAAAACAACTATTTGTTGAAAAGTTTCAAAATTATAAATCCATTCAAAATTTGACACGCCGAATTTCAAAATTAAAAAAAAAAAAGGAAAATGGTTCGCCAAGACAAATAAAGGAATTTTACTGCATTACAACGATGCAAATATTAATATCCAATTAAGTTTACAAAAATATTTCGAGTTTTCATACAGAAAGATAAAGCGTATTTCTCGTTTTGCCAATTTTCAGAATCAATGTCGTCTTCGTCGGACGAAGAAAGTCCAAGTTTCGAGCGTCCGAGTTTCAGCACGTCACAGCACCGTGGTTTCAATAATGGGGGAAAGAAGCGTCAGCATGATGATTCCGGTTTGGAGTTGGACGTGTTTGATAAGCCGGCGAAGAAGATGGCTTTGGAGGCTGATTTTGACGCGGCGGAAAAGGCGCAAAGAATGATGGAAAAAATGGGTTACAAGAAAGGTGTCGGTTTGGGTAAACACGAACAAGGGCGTTTGGAGCCAGTTGAGGCTTCGCAGCAGAAAGGTCGTAGAGGCTTGGGCCATTACAACGAGAAGTTGAAAGAGGCGAATCTTCGTTGGGATCCCAGCGAGGAAGTAATAACGATAAAAGAAGAAATAAATTGGTTGACAAACACGAAAGAGCCACCGAATATCAAAGATTTGAACGATTGGATGGGAATCGGTCCGACGAAGAGAACGATAGAAGATGAGACTTTGTTCTGCGATGCAGGGGTTGTATCCGGAGTGGTAGGCTCAAAATCAGTATTCGACAATTTGGACAAAAACGAGATGAGACGAGCCCGAACGAGATCGAATCCTTTCGAAACGATTCGCGGTTCAATATTCCTGAATAGAGCAGCAGTAAAAATGGCGAATATGGACAAAGCCTGCAACTTCATGTTCACCAAGTCAAAGACCGAACCAGGCGAGCTCTTGTATTTTGCTGACGTTTGCGCTGGCCCAGGTGGTTTCAGCGAGTATGTATTGTACCGAAAGAAATGGCACGCCAAAGGGTTTGGCTTTACACTGCGAGAATCAAACGACTTCAAGCTGGAAGATTTCTACGCAGGATCGCCAGACACTTTTCATCCGTTCTACGGTCCCAAGGGTGACGGGGACGTTTACAATCCGGAGAATCAAGAAGCATTCAGACAATTGATTATGCAACAAACCCATGGCAAAGGGGTCCATTTCATGATGTCCGACGGTGGCTTCTCAGTCGAGGGAGAAGAGAGTGTGCAGGAAATACTCTCGAAACAATTGTACCTTTGTCAGTGTCTCGTTGCGCTCATGATCGTCCGGGAAAAAGGTCATTTCGTGACGAAAGTTTTTGACCTTTTTACGCCCTTTTCCGCAGGCCTCGTTTACATAATGTCTCGATGTTTTGATAGCATAACTATATTCAAACCGAACACATCGAGACCAGCCAATTCCGAACGTTATCTCATTTGCAAGGGAAAACATCCGAACGTCCAGGACGTAATCGAATATTTTTCACGCGCCAATCGCGTCTTGTTGAACCAAGATAAGAGTCGAAACGTCATGCAGCTTGTGCCCTATGAAATAATCGAGGAGGATCAAGAGTTTTTTAAATACTTGAAAAATTCCAACGAAGTTCTTGGCAGAAAACAAATCGTTGGTCTCCTCAAAATCGCTGCTTACTGCGAAGATACTACACTCATGGAAGAGCGACAAGCTGAAATGAGAAAAATGTGCCTCGATCATTGGAGCTTACCTGACACGAGTCGTACGATTCCTCGCATGAGCGGACCCGAAGAACGCTTGAAAACTATCATGAAAAGTTCGAATATGAAATTCATGACAACTAAACCTAAGATAATCATGACTTCCACCGACGTCAACAACATATTGAAGGCACATTTGGATTGGTTCTGCATGCTCTGCAGTTCTTCCAGTCAAATTGACGACAAATCTGCTACTTTTTACGTCGGAATGGGCAGATCGAAGTCTTACCGTTACAACGACGGCACTTGGATCAGGGTTCCGAATCTTCATTTGTCACCCGATACCCTCGTTTATGCTGAACTTGTGCCTGAATTACGAGGCGAATACACTCGGCAGAGGAGAACCAATGCTCTCCATATTCTCGACTCTTATTGGCTTGGGGGCGAGAACGTTAGTCAAAAGTACATCGAAGAGAGGTGCGATTTCATTTGCATTTTACTAGATTCATCAAAATTTTATGCAATCCTATCATCAATTCATTAACTCTTTGATGCATACATTTTTCCTCACGTATGATTTTACGGAGGTACGATCACAAGGTCAAATCCAAGATTCGGACTTGAAATTATTATATGATTTTGACGGATATTTTATGCGTCTATTGCCAAAATTTGGGCTATATTGACTGCTTGGTTTTTTTCGTAATAAAATTGCAAATCGAGCATTTTAAGACACTGAAACACGTGCTATGGAGATGGTCGACCGGAAGTGCCGTGAACACGGTTTTTCTGCTTCAAAATCCAAGATTAGCCGTTGAAAAACTGGATTCTGATAGATTGAACATTAGAAATATTGCAAAAAATCAAAAAATCATACCTCATCACGTAGTTTAAAGCACGATATTACAAAAAAGTTTCAATTTTCGATCAAAAAGGGGATAGCACCGACAGATTGAGCATGGTCGCGTGCACGGTCTTACATATAGGTCTGGAAACTCTGCCAGAATTTGCGTGATGGGGGTGTGCTTTTACCAACGAAAACTTTCATCAAAAATTGGCACGTGGCACTGGGGTGTCGCCCCCTGATAACATAACTTTAAAATCGAATCTAACGTAATTTTGTAAACAGCGACTTTTGTAAACAAGCGACTTTTTGCCGGCAATTTCTATCAATATTAATCAATATTATTACATATATATTATTGGGTTATCTAAAAAGTATTTTCCGATTTTTGACAGTGGATGGTATTGATGGCGGTAAATCGGGAACTACTCATCCGATTAAGCCAACTCAACGCGCGTTTGAAAGGTGACATTTGAGGTTATATTTTTGTAAAGAGAGTATTGTTAGTCTTTGTTTGTGTTAACAGTTATAAACGTTTAAAAATGAGTGAAATTTCTAAAGAAATACGCCATGTGATACTTTTTCACTATAGAAAAGGCTATAACGCATCACAAACATGCCGAGAGATCGTACCGTGCGTAATTGGTTTGAACGTTTCCGTGGTGGAAATTTGGATGTGAAAGATTTGCCTTGCTCCGGCCGGCCTCTCACTGAAAAAGCCGATGAAATTTTGCAACTGATCGAGATATATCGGCATGCAAGCTATCAAGACATCACTGACGCACTGGGCATTAACCATCAAACGGTTTGGAATCATTTGACAAAGGCTGGTTATACAAAAAAACTCGACGTTTGGGTGCCACATGAATTGACTGCACGAAATTTAATTAACCGTATCGAAATCTGCGATACGTTGTTAAAACGCAATAAAATGGAGCCATTTCTCAAGAGATTAATAACCGGCGATGAAAAATGGATAAAATACAAGAACGTCAAACGCAAACGATCATGGTCGAAGCCTGGTGAAGTACCACAAACGACTGCAAAGCCCGGATTGACGGCCAGTAAGGTGATACTGAGTGTATGGTGGGCTTGGAAGGGAATTGTCTACTATAAAATTCTGAAACCTGGTCAAACGGTCGATTCGGTACTTTACTGTCGTCAATTGACCAGATTACAGGAAACAATTCAAAAGAAGCGCCCGGAATTGGTCAATAGAAAGGGCGTTGTGTTCCACCACGACAACGCCAGGCCACACATCTTTGATGACTCGCCAAACATTGACCGAACTTGGTTGGGAAGTTTTGATGCACCCACCGTATAGCCCGGACCTTGCACCGTCTGACTATCATTTGTTTCGGTCTTTGCAAAACTTCCTTGATGGAAAAAAATTGGCCGACAAAAGAGCAGCCGAAAAACATGTCGCCGAGTTTATCGCCAATAAACCACAGACGTTCTACACCGATGGAATTATGAAACTACCCGAAAAATGGCAAAAGGTCAAGGATAATAATGGCACATATGTACTTATATAACATCGATTTTCAATTTAAAAAAAATTCATTCAAAAATTAATAAAAAATCGGAAAATACTTTTTAGATAACCTAATATATGTAATATAATATTTTATCATACAAAGTGAAACAATGCCGAGAATCTGTATGGTGCCAAAGTGCAAAACGGGAAGCAGAATCGAGACATCAAAGCACTCATTATTTCGCGTACCAAGAGTTCATTTTCACTTATATTGCCTTGGATATTAATAAAATATGAACGCCTGGAAAAGTGTAACTGAGTTTTAGAGTAATGAATATATAAAATGAAAGAGCAAAATTTTATTGGCACTTGCTGTTAGCAACGATAACAAAACTGACATAAGATAAATTAATGCAAAAAACTATGACAATTTCAACACGACAAAAATTCTCGTACTAATTTTTCATAACTTTTCTCTACTATAACTTTTGAATGATTAAAAGGAATGCTATTTAGCTCATTAATTGATGAAAGAAAAAATGAATTATGTAGGGCTTTTGATTATATGAAGTTCCAATTACGAATTAAAAATATTTCAGATATCTAGTTTTGAGACTTTCACGGCCATTATTGTTATACAGGTTTGAGGCTTCCGGATGGATGCCGTGTAATGTTTCAGCGTATTGCCGACGTTTCGCAAACGTTACAGTTTGCATCATCAGGGCTAGGAGCTCCGATACTGAAGTTCCCTGATCCCAGGTAGTCCTTATGTACGTATGGTCATCGTTCCGGATGACTGCATCAGCCAATCAGAGATTTTAGTTGATCAGCTGATCAATTAAAAATTTTTAATTTTAATTGATTAATTTAATTTAATTAATTTAATTAAAATTTTTTAATTGATCAGCTGATCAACTAAAATCTCTGATTGGCTGATGCAGTCATCCGGAACGATGACCATGCGTATATAAGGACTACCTGGGACCAGGGAGCTTCAGTATCGGAGCTCCTAGCCCTGATGATGCAAACTGTAACGTGAGCGAAACGTCGGCAATACGTTGACACATTACACGGCATCCATCCGGAAGTCTCAAACCTTTATAACAATAATGGCCGTGAAAGCCTCAAAACTAGAATCAAATGCCTCCACGGGGAGGTTATACTAGGTTCAGTAAATTCATTTACCAAACTCAGGAAATCTTTGCACATCCAACTGTGCTCTTTGACATTTTTGAAAAGGTGCCATGACCGTCAAGTGGTACCAGCATGCTTTCAATTAAAAAACCCTTTTCCATCCAAACAAGCCAAATCCATTCTTCGCCAGGCCTCTTTGAGATTAATCAAAGAAAGAATCTCTGCCTTGAAGTATCAGGTTTCCCAAATGTCTGAGAAACTACTGAAATTACATCTGTGTCTCTCTGGAAATTTGGAACCGCAGCTGTGGCAAATCCTTGATCGGGTTACATATGAACAAGCAACCCAATGTGCGGAACTAAGAACGAGAAAGCAAAAAGAGAAATTTGAGAAAATTAACCCTCAAAACAACCTGCCTATCCTTACCCACACGGTGAAAAACTTGAGCAGCCAAACCCTTTCGGCCGCACAGATATCAGTCCTTGCCAAAGGACACAATTTCGCCATCACTCCATCAAGAATCCCAATCGAAGGAATAATAAGCCAAATTGAAACCGCCATTTATCGCCTCCCTGACCAAGCAGGCAATGACATTAGGATCAGGACAACAAACATCCTGCACAGAGCCAAACCTTCACAACAAAATATCACCAAGGAGGAACGCAGTACATTACTGAGTTTGCAACAGAATAAGAAGATTCTTGTTCTACCAGCAGACAAAGGCAACGCCACTGTCGTAATAGACAAAGAGGAATATTGCAATAAAAGAAACACCCTGCTTGCCGATAAGAACACGTACAAACAACTATCCCGCAATCTCACACCTAGCATCGAGAAAAAGACAGTGACGCTTCTGAAAAACTCCCAGCTGCCGCAAGAAGTAATTAAAATCCTAACTCCTAAGGAGTCTTCAGCTCCCAGACTTTATGGCCTGCCCAAAATCCACAAAGACTCCGTCCCCCTGCGGCCAATAGTCAGCAATATCGGTGGTCCCACTTACCATCTGGCCCGGTTTCTCACTAAACCCCTCCAAACAATGACCGGCCTCAACAAATTCCACATCAAGAACTCCTTAGACTTTGTGAATAAAATCACGGCGATTAAAACCAAGCCAGACGACATTCTTGTGAGTTTCGACGTTGTATCATTATTTACGAACGTTCCGGTCCATGACAATTTAGATATCATCAAAAAATCCCCCAAAATCTCCATAGATCTATGGCCGCTCATTGAACACTGCCTCACTTCCACACATTTCCAATTCCAAGACCAGTTCTATGAACAAACCTCCGGCGCAGCCATGGGCTCCCCCATCTCGCCAATCATCGCCAATATATTCATGGAGAACTTCGAGAACAAATTCTTGGAAGAAGCCCCATCGAAACCTTCGACCTGGTTCCGCTATGTCGACGATACCTTCGTCATCTGGAGCCGTGGCAGAGATACCCTCCCCCATTTCCTCCGTTTCCTCAGTTCCCAACATGCTAATATAAAATTCACCATGGAAATCGAACAAAGCCAACAAATTCCTTTCCTAGACGTATTGGTCCAACGGAAAGACGATGGTTCCCTAGGCCATCAAGTCTACCGAAAACCAACACATACGGATAGATATCTCAATGCCACCTCTCACCACCATCCATCCCAAAAATCATCAGTCATTAGCTCCCTAGTATACAGAGCCCTGACCATTTCCCAACCTGACTCCTTGGACAGTGAACTAGACCACCTCAAAATGGCCCTATCAAACAATGGATACAACAGAAGGGAAATCCAACGAACCATCGAACGCTTCAAGAAGAAAATCGCGGGCGAAGGCAGCAGAAAAGAAACAACAGACAACGAAGCCATACGCACAACCGTTCTCCCGTACCTTCAAGGCACAACAGATCGCATAAGCAGGGTCCTCAGGAAATACAACATCAAAGTCATCTTCAAACCGCAAAAGAAAATAGCACAAGTGCTTCCGAACCCGAAGGACCAAAGACCCCCTTTAAACACACCGGGGGTATACAAGATACCAAGCTCATGTGGCAAAGTGTATATAAGAGAAACCGGGAGGAAGATCAGTACACGGATCAAGGAACACCAACGGTGTGTCAGATATAGCCATATTCTCCAGTCAGCATTAGCAGAACACAAGATGGAAACTGGACACTCTATCTTTTTCGACAAGGCTCAAATGCTGGCCAACCCTTCGAGTTACTTCTCCAGAAAACAGAGAAGGCCTAGAAATTCGAAAACACCCGGACAACCTGAACAGAGACGGAGGTTACCAGGTCCACCCTATCTGGCACACCGTCCTCCCGGTTTTTTAATTGATCAGCTGATCAACTAAAATCTCCGATTGGCTGATGCAATCATCCAGAACGATGACCATGCGTATATAAGGACTACCTGAGACCAGGGAGCTTCAGTATCGGAGCTCTTAGCCCCGATGATGCAAACTGTAACGTTTGCGAAGCGTTGGCAATACGCTGAAACATTACACGGCATCCATCCGGAAGTCTCAAACCTTTATATTTCAGATATGTTGGAATTTTCAAAATATTTATTAAACCTACTTCATGATAATATTAGAAAGACAACGAACTGCGCAGTCAACATTTTTTGATTAAAAATGGACTTGCATCATTTTACAGACATTGAGGTTAGGCGTGACGGAGACAGGGAGATGCGAAGTATTGCGACAATTAGTGCTGTTCAATACCTCCGTCTGCCGTTGCACCGCGTCGCACCACCTTCTCTTTAAAGATAGCTGCGCCCCTAGCGGCCACTGCAGTACAAAATTTTCATCGTTAAGTGACCCCTCGGATCCGGAGGTTTCCAGACCTGTATGTAAGACCGTGGTCGCGTGTAACAGCTGATGCGATCGGCAAACCTAACTTTACATTTCTTTGACTCCCGAGTCATTGAGAATCTAATTCGTCAGTTTTTATTTTTGTAAACTAATTATTTACCACGATTGTCGCACATTAGAATCAACAAAAATGAAAAGTATGAATAGTCGACACAAATCAGAATCGCTGTGGGTAAAATAAATTTAGGCTCTTTTTTGACCCCGAGGCACTAGTCGTACTTCCTTAAAGTATGAAGTTTGAGCTGAAAATTCGAAGATGAGCGAAAGTTCAGTTAATACTATTGTTAAGACTAGGAGTCATACCGACAAAGCTGCCATGAGTGCGAGAGAGATAGCTGCAAATTTTGAAAGTGAAATTCTTCGTCACGGTTTGGCCGATTACAAAAAGGCCCTGTCAGCCCATTTTTGCCGTCGTCCTGCGTGGGCTGACAGGGCTTTTTTGTAATCGGCCAAACCGTATCGAAGAATTTCAACTTCAAAAATTCGAGGTGAGGTTAGGTGACTGACCTATCCCCTTAAGGTAGTTCGGTAGAGTAGAGTTGGGGTCCACGTGTGACTATATATTTTTTTGCATGGAATCGAAAGAAGATAATTTTTTTACGTGCTGGTGAAATTTAAACTCTTTTTACCGTGTAGTTTTGGAGATATTAGCTTTTAAAAATACATTGCGACCATAGGAGAACGCAGACGATATCATAGGTTAGAACTTTCAGTTTGAGAATACTCAAAAAATTTTCGAGCAACCCACGAAAAAAACTTATTGCTCTAATCTACTATATGTGAAGCATCTTCCAGGAGAAATTGAATTAGATTCATCGTATAATTATTGAGAAATCGCGAATAAAATTACATAGCAGAATTCTGTCGGGTGACTGACCTCTCTCTCTCTCTCGGGAAGTCAGTAGACAATCAAGATGGCGGCTTATTTATGTCCGCCGGTACGAAATGTCAATTGGACTAGTGCCTTTCTTAGCCACCAACTGTTTCATTTCCAAGTTTTTTTTACTCATTGCATGTTTCTAGAGCTTCGAGTGAATGTTTATGTTGGTTCAGGTGCTTTTCTTTAATAAAACTGCCTGAAGGAGCTCGTAATCAATTCATCGTGCGGCAAAATTTTCGAGGTTTCGTTTACATTCTCAGCGATCCATAAATCTGCGTCCGACGACAATTGTCTCCATGGTGCCTCGTGGATCCGTTTCACGGATCGTACGATGTACGATCAGCAGAATACGATGGTCCACGTCCTGTTTTGAACACGGTCTCACGCTTTTGGCGAGAGACAGTGAGACAACTACACGTGCGCACCCAGGCGGACCCTGTCGAGTGCATGGACACCCTGTAGGTGTACATGCACTCGCGAGGTGTGATATAGCTACGCATGACAAACGAGATAGAGAGCTTGAGCTCGTCGCGTCTCTGTTTATTACAAAAATTTCAAATTTTCAAAACAGGGACGTGACAAAAGTCTCAATATTTCCCTACAAATTGTAATTTTTAAATATGAAAGTTGTTCGTACGTAAAACGGTAGACTCGTCGTTCTGTTATTAATCTGCCTCGTTTTTCTTTAGATCATTAAAACAGATTTAATAAGTTTCGTTTTGAAAAACGTTTAATTTTTCGAAAAAAATAACCTTCTGAAAATGCCCGGAAGAAAATGATTGAAAAAATGAAAGTAAACTCCTTGAACTCCTTGAAACTCATTCTATTCAACTATAAAATTTGATTTCTAGGTACGAGTTGACGAAATTGTATGCCGAGGCTCTCTGGAAACCGACGAACGGCGAATGGATTCGCGTAAGAGCGAAAGAATTGCATCGACTGACGGAAAATCTGGAGGAAAAGTTAAATCTGAAGTTTCGTACGTTGAAGAAAGGTGATAAAGCGCTAACGCACGTACCGTCGAGAGACACGACGCATTACGACGATATCGACGACCCTTATTTCATTGTGCCAAAAAGTGTATTATTTCTCAAGAGCACAGCTCACAATTGGTCTCGACATATAAGTCGAACTAGCGGTTACCCTTATTATTTCAATTGCGCGAATAAGACGACGGTTTACAACAAGGAAAAGCCGCCAGAAGCGGACGCTTCTTTCGTGGAATCGTTCGAGAATCGTATGGTTTGGTTTTGGCCACCAGATCCAACGCTCACGAGAGACAGTTTTTTCGAGATGCTTCGTAACAAGTACGTGCGACCTGTAACCGCGTAAATTTATCAATCATTCGGCTAAATTAGAAGAGGCTTTCCTATATTTTTCGAATTAGCTTTAAATTTGCCCTCCATCGCGAATCAAGAACAAAATCAAAAAAATCTTCGATCTTAATTTTTACTTATCATGGTAATAAGTATAATGAGGTCATATTTTTTTTCGTGTATAGTTCGACGGCCTATGTACATACACTAAATGTTGTATTTACGTTTAGAAAGTTAATAAACTGTGAACGCGTTTAACGACATTTTGAAATTATTTTTACTATTTTTCGTTTTTTTTTACTCCTAATAGGAGAATTGAGAGCAATCAATTTTTAATATTTCTCTTCTCTGATAACGAGTAAATTTAACTGAATGATATGTCGTAATTCTCGCCTATCGATACGTTGAATGATCATTATTAAATAATGAGGAAATATGGACAAATGAAGGATCAAAACGAAACTTCTTAACGAATTTTGAGGTTTAGAAGTTACGTTGCTTTCTTTTGAGAAGCTTTGTGCAACGCTTCCCTTTTTTTCCTTCTTCGTTCTGCGTGACAGTGATATTTTTAGTGAGTACGCAATATACTATCATTAAATATATAAATATATTTATGCAAAATCTCTTGGAAGTCGGGCCGAAAGTTCGCGAGGCCAATAAATCTGAAGTTTTGAAGATATGAATTAAGAATGTTTGGCGCATATTTAATAATTCTGATCAATTCCTTAACCCTTGCTTGCCACACCTCCGCGGAGTAACACACTTACCAAACGGAGGCTGGGGTGTAATCCACCCCTAGGTGGCAAGCAAGGGTTAATAAAAAGGCGTCGATTTTTCACATTTTTTTGTGAGAGGATTCAACAACACATTAAAAAAAAAATAATTTTATTAGACAGACCATTTCGGAATACCATTTATTAAAATAAACGGAAACGAACATTACAAAAAAAGAAAATACTGAAGAAATTAACGATTTCAAATAAATGAAAACTTTTTTCACGCAATCGAAGACGAAAAATTGTAATTACTCATTGATAAATTTTATGCCTATACAATTGGCAGAACAAAATTTAAACAGTGATTAAGAATCATAAAATTTCAAAACTGGCTAAATGTTTTTGAATTTTTGTTGAATCGCCAAGTTCCAAAATTGTTAATCGAATAAAATTTTTGGTTGGGAACGTTCTTAATATCTCAACAACGAAGTCTCTCGGATAAAACAAAAAACAAAATATTTTTTCGCTTCAGAATTCCGCGATTTAATTACGTCGTTAATATTTTTGGCTCTTTTAGAGATACTGAATACTAGTTGCAAGACCGTGATCGGGCTATGATGACAAATGAAATTAAAAAAGGAGGTCTGGCTTGTTTGTATTATAAAGTTTATCGAGGCGAATTGTATCAAAGTAGAAATAAACGATCAATTATCAAGGACAAATTACGAGTCTGTACAGTTTTTTCGTTGTTAAAAGTATGAGGTGTTTGTTCGTCGCTACTGCGCCCATTATCGGCGTTGAATCCGATCCCAAATCGACGATTCGCTGCTTTGCAATCGGCGTTGAACCCTCTGGTTTTTCATAGACAAATGCATGCCTCGTGTGCTCCACTATCGCCACGTAAAATCCATCTGCACAAATATTTATATTTTTCTTTCACATTTTTGTATTACAATTATTTATCCATTAAAATCAAGTAATTGCAGCTGCTATTTCGTCAATTTGCCAAAATTTTCTTTTAATCCTCCATGCATCTGTTGCAAAGTAGCGGATTTTTGAGTTAGGAATTTTAAAGACTTATATACAATTAGAGGGGCCATAAAAATCGATTTTTCAAAAATATATTTGATCGTGTCGCTCTTTGTATAATTTTTTTTTTTAATTTCCATGAATCGATATCTTGCGAGGTACGAGCAAAAATGTTTATTTTCATTTTAAAGGTGCTTAAAATCTTTAAATAAATACGTTTTCTTCGAAATGGTGTTTTTGGAAACGATAATCATCGTATTTTGGAAACTAAACGATCGATTTGGATGAAATTTTGGTACAGAAGATTTTTACATAATTATCAAGTTGCCAGAAATTTTTTTTCGAACACCATCGTTTTTTTTTTATAAGTGAGAAAAGAACAATTTCTTTGGCTTCTATCGAATAAAAATATTTTTGATAAATCGATTTTTTGGCCGTCCTAGGTGTTTGCGAGCTTTTAATTAGCAAACTTTTCGGCGAGTTAATAAAAACATTTCGATCTTTTCAAAACCAGGTAATCAGCAATTTTTCAATGGGTTTTTTTTTTTACGTTCGTCTGATTCAAGCAAGTAAAAAGACGAGAAAAATAATGCAGCGAACAAGAAAACTCACTTGGTGGGGAAACGCAAAACTTTTTGTTAGTTTTGCTTGCTTCAACGTAACCGATCCCCGGAAACGTATCGACGTGTTCGATGTTCCAATCTTCCGTATCATTTTCACGCGGGATCCAGACACAACCGTGATGATCGTGCCTGAGGCAAAGTCGTTGACCGAACGTTAATTTTTGTGTGAACAGAACATGATTACTGGATCCTAACATGACGAGATGAGTGGTCGAGTGCTCATTCAGATTTATTCTTTGAAGAAAATTGTCTCGATCTTGGAGATCGCACTCTTCCAGCTGGTCAGCATTGAATCCTACTAAAGGTTGACCGTCGCCAGTTTCAGGGTCGCTCGTACACAAATGCGAAAGTCTAAAAAATCCAAATTGCCAATTAGTCTTGAAGAAATACGTAATTTTTAAAAAGTCCATTTCTTTTTCATCGTTTATTATTTTTATAGTCTTTGAGAACACAGAACATAAATTTGATCAAAAAATTCCCCGCGAATGGTGTCCAAGCAACGCGTTTTTTCTCGCAATTACGTTTTGCGCTTCAGTCGGCACGATAACTCGGCACAATAACAGATTTCTGAACATTTTTTGATCGCTTTTTTTTTATTTTGAAATCATTTTCTGTATAGTCCGTCGAGCCATTTTTTTGATATTTTCTTCAGAAATTTTGTAATAAAAAATAAAAGTCCAATTTTTTGAAAAAGCGTATGCCTCGTGTCAAAGTGACAGAAATTGGTGGTTTTTTGAAATTGAGAAATTTCTCTCGATAGACTATAACGACGACACTACAGTACGAGAATCTTTTCGATTTTTTCAAGTTCATTGATCTCCTAATGATTTATTGTACCCACCGCAAAGATGTTTTTTCATTTTGCCGGCGAAGATTTCATTATACATCGTCGAATATCGTGTTGCATTTGCTTCAAAAAAATGTGAAATATACTTTCTTTAAGGGACAACACCACTGTGACGGCTTCAAAAAATCGATTTTTTGAAAATCATTTTAAAAAATCTAAAATACTTTTAAGATTGAAATGCTGTTGGACCCAGGTCGAAAAAATAATTATTTTCGTAGATATTGAATATTTTGTGGAGCGGTGCAGCGGTCCGCGACGCTCGGAGTCCCGCGCAGCTGGGCGCTGGTGACGGCGATTCTAAAACGTTTCTGGGCATATCGAATAGCGATCCATACGACGGTTTCGGAATAAAAAAAAAAGAGTGCATCGATCATGTCCAAAAACGTATGGGGACGCGCCTCCGTGAAATCGTGAAAAAAAAAAAAAGGATTGTCTGGCAGAAGAAAGCTCACCGGAAAATTGATTGACGAGTTGAGCACATATTACGGCTTGGCTATTCGGAGGAACAGCGATGATGTTAACAAAATGAGGAAGGCAATTTGGGCAACTATCAAACATAAAATGTCCACAGACAGTGAGCCACAACATGACGATTGCCCGGAAGGAGCCGAGTCGTGGTGTTCGTGGCAGCGCGCGGTCGCAAATGGTGATATTTCTGAATATCGCCATAAACCGCCTCTTCCTCAGGAAATATTGGAGGCAATTCAGCCAATCTTCGAAAATTTGAGCAGGGACGATTTGCTGCAGCGTTGTTTGGGCGGCTATACGCAAAACAATAACGAAAGCTACAATAAATCAGTTTGGGCAATAGCTCCCAAGTGCCAGTCCGGAAGCAAAAAAATCATTGATATTGCAACTGATATCGCGGTATTAGTGTTCAATGATGGCCTGAGAAGTCTCATGAAAGTACTGGAGACGTTGGGGATAACCATCGGCCCAAATTGTTTCAACTTTTGCGTTGAGACCGACGCAGCGCGGATCCAGCTCGCGGAGCGCTCGCTCACAGACGCTGCAAAAGAAGTGAGAAAAGCCTTAACAAGTACGAGGAAAGAATCAGGAGAAAACGATTTGCTTCTTGAAGGCCAGCTATATGGTGCCGGCATCGCTGATTGAAGGTAAATAATTTTTTTTTCAATTTATAACATAAATTAACAAACCTAAAACTTTGAATGCCTTTTTCTCAAAACCACTTTTTTGAGTGCGGCACGCAGCAAAACTCGAGCAATTTTTATCCGATCGACTTCGAATTTTTACTGTATCAATAAAAGTAGATTATCTAGAGAAGTACATAGGATTTTTTCGATATCTCAATAATTATAAAAGTTATAGCCTATTTTCGACGAGAAATTTTGCTCAAAAATCATTTTTTAATTTCAAAGGCGTGCCTATTTTTAAAAAATCAATATTTTTCCAAATCCCTATGTACTTCTCTTCAAAGTATCATATTATTAACGAAAACACTCGGTATTTTTTTTTCAGAACGACGTTGAAGAGAGTTCTGCTGCGTGCCGCGAACCATTGCGGAGATGACGCGAGAGCTTCCCCAGCGCCACCATGCGGCCTGAAAAATGTGAAAAAAATGTTTTTTGATACATTAATAAACAAGGAACAAAACCCAAAAAAAAATTTCGAATTTCTTTTTTTTCCCACAAAAAAAAATTCTTGAAAAATGTGAAAAAAATAGGGGGTCACAGTGGTGTTGTCCGTTAATTCTACAGTTTAATTGATAATGTGTGATCTATATTTTGCTTTTTTTTCAAAATATCGTAAAAAAATGATCGAAAAACTCTAATTTTGTGGGCGCTCGAGTTATGTAAACCATTGAGGCTTAATAAATTCAACAAATTAAAGAAAAAAAGATTATTCGTAACGTTAAAACGACGAAAACATCAATTCTATTGCTAAATGTAATTCCTAAAAGCAGAGCAAGCAAAAATGATTTTTTTCACCTATTGTGAATTTCAGCAGCGAGAGTTTCGTTGGGAAGACATTCGCCGCCAGTATCGCCACGGATTAATTCGTTCCACATAAGCCCACTCTCATGTTTAACGAGTTCGAGTTTAATCGTATCTTTTTCGCGGTTCCAAGTGGTTAAATCAGGATCCAATCGATGTTGCAAATCTCCTTGTATGAGTTCAACGCCTTTGAGACAAACGGACAAACTAGTCGCTGTAGCATCGATAATGAGGATATCGTCATGATTTTTTTCGGTTATTTTTATCCACACCGTCAAAGAGTCCTCGTCCTGGGACCAGCAATATTTAGGGATTTTAAGCTCTTTCTCTTTTTCCGAGTTTTCGCCTTTTTTCGTCTCTACGGGCTTCAATGAATCATAGACGAAAATCGCTGCATCCTGACTTATGGCGTGTATGTAATTGCTGTTCGCCTCAATAAAAGCGTACTCTATGGGACCTTTGACCTTGAGAATTTGTTTTCGACAAAGTTTTAGAGTTTTATCCTCGCTATCTTTGCCGTTGTGTTCATAGCTCAATATCACCAGCTGCGATTGCTTTTTTCCATCGACTTCTGCAACGCAACACATAGCAACCATCACCAGAGATTTTTCTCGAAAGTATCGGGAGTCCACAAGGACACCAGGAGTAATTTCAGTCGTCTCGAATGTTTCTTTGTCCGCCGATAAATTTTCAATTAAGATTTCAAGGCTTTCGCCTCCATTGCTCAATACCACAACTTCTCGAGAAGCAAAGGCTATCGACGGATTGTAAGTGGAAGACTTTTGATCCTGCATGTTGAGCCTATGTCGATGAGTGAGATTTCCATCCTTCGACAATCGCCAAACGTCTCGATTATCGTCGATGTACCAACACGATGAGTCAAACGGATTTTTAAACAAATGATTGTGAAATGCAAATATACGTGCCTCCAGCCAGGAATCCTGAGTATTGCCAGGCTCCTGTCGGTACACATCTAAAAATTGAAAATATTTTTTTGTTTGAATTTTTGTTGGGCCAAGGTGCAATTCCGGAGAGTTAAGTATAAGATTTTTCTTTTATACCGATTTCTGCAGATTTGAAAAAAAAAAAAGATAAAATGATATAAAAAAGTTTGAAATAAAAATTAATTGAATTTACGAGTAATTTAAATAAATTTTTTCGAAATATTCGAAATACGAACAAGAAAACTCATTTTCTGGTATCAGAAGCATTTTCTCTTCTGTTTAGGAAGTACCATTGAATATTTTCTACCAAAGAAAATAACGGTAATTCGTCAAAAGGTTTAGCCAAATACACTTTTAATTTATTTGCGCAATTCGTCCATGGTTTTGTATTGCACCAAAAATAAAATTACGTTATATTTCCTCGTCTCAAGCCTATTGAACAATTTAACAATTTGATTGAAAATACATAATAAAATTAGAATATTTAGAAATATGGGAGAATAATTATAAAAAGAAAGGAAAAAAATTGTAATAATATGTTTTCTTAAAGCAATTTTAAATGTTATAGGCCAATCTGGATTTCAGTTGAAACTAAAACTTTCTTATGTCGATATTTGAAAGCTTTGATATAATTTGTGAAAATTCCTAATGATGTTAATTATTATTTCTCATAGTAATGTGAAAATTAGAACTTTAGAGAAAAGCAAAAAACGCCTAATTTTAAATTTGAAATTTCAGAAATAACAATGTTCCCCACGCATCTCCCAATACATACTTCTCATTTTTATTGCTATATCTGTGAAATTGTATTTTTCACCTTTTGCCAATGTCTTTTCCAAATCGACGATCACAAGATCTGACGAATATTGATACTTCTCAAAGTTTTGATCCACTGAACTTATGTCAGGTCGAAGTTCGATTATTTTGGTCATTATTGTAGTTTTTTTTGTCTCTCACGCTCTACTGTTGTCCCGGTAAATTTCCCACAACGCAACATACACACGCGCACTTTTATGGCCGGTTTCTTCATACCTCCCGATAGCTATTTTCCAGATAAAGATAAATATACAACTTCGTTTTCTTCACTGCAACCTCTGGTTAAGATAGTTAAGCTGATCATACACGATGCTTTTGCATAGTAGAGCATAACGTAGCATAAGAGATTTTGACCAATCAGATAGTGCACATATGTACTATAATATGCGTCTGGAGTTACCCGATTGGTCGAAATCGCTTATGCTGCGTTATGCTATGCTATGCAAAACCGTGTGTGATCAGCTTTACTCGACAATACTTGTACTACTACATAGCCGTATTTACACGTATGAGGACGAAGCGCTCCAAGCGACATTTTCGCAAACTAAAAATCTAGCTTCAACGTTAAAACAGGACCTGTTCTTCTACAGTCGACGTTCCCACTTGTCAACCCGTCGGAACCAAATAAGTTCCCTTGTGTCAAGTTCTCCTCCATCCCCACTTTTAAGACTGCTGACACCACACGCATGCGCAACGCGCAAAACGTCTGCAACATGGAGACTAGAGGTTAAGGAGCCCGAACGCAATGTTGGAGGAATGGTCTCTAAAAGTGATGAACGATCCGATAATTGCACCGCCTGGCGGCGCTACCGTTGCGGGATCCGTCAGCGCCGTGATTTTTTGAATTGTCAATCTGCAATTCGTCGTACATTTCTTTCTTATTAGCGCAGCTTATAATATTAAAGTCATATGTTGATATACTTATTACGTTTAAATTATGAGGCGATAATACTTCAGTAATTTTTTTACTTGGAGGTGATCTGTACTGCAAATGTTGTATTTTTAGACGATGAAATTTACGATTATACAACCGTAATGTGAATATTGGGTATTCGATTTCCAAGAGAAAAATTTTTGTCAAGACGCTTTAAACAAAAATAAAACTCTGTATTAAATTTACATCAAACCTCAAACCAACCAATAAATCAAGCTGGATCTAAACCCCAAGCGGGGCAACAACTTAATTATTAGAAAACTATATTTCTTGGTGTTAGAGATGATGGCCCAATGGTTAGCATGCCAGAGTAAGTGCAGCCCAACCCGGGTTCGATACCTCCGGATTTTTTTTTTCCAATAAATATTTCTTATAAACTAAGCGTTAAAATAAAAAGATAAATTTTATTTCTGCTCCTATATTTTTTAATTTTATTTTAATTTCAAATGTACATAATGGGAACGACGTTTTTTAACAAGAGCTAAGATTTTTCATTGTAATTCATTAAGACGGAATACTGAAATGCCTTTTTCACCCAAGCCTACGCTGTCACCAGTCTTTATCTTCCGCAAGATTGTCGGTTTGGATTTTTAAGTTTGAGAACAACACATCGCAAACTTTGGGTCGAAGATCTTCCTATATTTTGGTTGGGATCACCTTTGCTTGGCTCAGCATCCACTCGAGTTCTGTAACGATGTTTTTGACAACGCTTTACCGAAAATCCTTCGTGATACAAGTTATTTTACGGAAATACATTTGTAATTGTTTGTTTTGAGTTGTATAATTTGGACGAATTTTCCGCTGTCCTTTTTACACGCATTTTTTTTATTTTTTACACATTTTTACATTTTTACACATTTTTACACATTTACGCATTTTTACACATTTTTACAAATTTTTTGATATGTATATGTAATACGTCACTGTACTAACACTGCCAAGCTGATCCTCACGGACGTATCCTATTCGTAACCAGGCGCTGGTATCGCTTGCGGATACATCTCGAACTACGAGATCTTTCATCACTTTCAGGAGCCAGTTTTCGACGATTCCGCCATTTACGTTCGGGCTCCTTTACTCTAGTCTCCATGGTCTGCAATGTTTCGAAAAATGTGTCAGAGTGGAGAAGTTGACACATGGGAACAGACGGAGTGGACATATGAGAACAGTGGACACATGGGAACGTGACAAGTGAGGGAGTCGACTGTATGTACGTCTGAGATTTTTGGTAATGGTTGCAGTCCTTCGAGTTAACAAATGGGAGAGTCGAGTGTCTCAATATCGGTATTTGTAATCTCTCCTTTTCTCCTACATGGATTATTTTTATTTATTTTTTATTGTTCCTGCATATGCCCTTGCGGGTTTTTACGAGCCCATCTCATCACTCTAAGGCTAGGAATCATACCGACTGAGCCACCATGAGTGCGAGAGAGATAGCTGCAAATTTCGAAAGTGAAATTCTTCGACACGGTTTGACCGATTATAAAAAGGCTCTGTCAGCTCATTTTTGCTATCGTCCTGCGTGAGCTGACAGAGCTATTTTGTAATCGGCCAAATCGTATCGAAGAATTTCAACTTCGAAAATTCGAGGTGAGGTTAGGTGACTGACCCATCCCTTTAACACAATTTTTTCCCTACTTCACTAATTTCCAATTTCCTAATTTTCATGTTCCTAAGAAACCCCCCAAGAGCGTTGCCCACGCCACTCTTTCCTAATACACTACTGTATCGCATTTGCACGAGGGTCAAGGGAAACTGTGGAAAACCCGGCCGATACAGGCGGCTATATTTTTACTAAGTTTCAATTGATTAGCGCACCATCAGAAACTCAGAAAAACTGCCTACCGCTCAGCGATTGATGCGCGAGCCGACACATGGCGAAGCGGTCACCCAACCAAGTATTGGCCTCGCCCGAGGCTACTTAAGGGTATGGGTCAGTCGGTATCTCGCCGCCGTGAGTGCGAGAGAGATAGCTGCAAACTTCAAAAGTGAAATTCTTCGACACGGTTTGACCGATTACAAAAAGGCCCCGTCAGCCCATTTTTGCCATCGTCCTGCGTGGGCTGACAGAGCTTTTTTGTAAACGGTCAAACCGTATCGAAGAATTTCAAATTCGAAAATTCGAGGAGAAGTTAGGTGACTGACCCATCCCCTTAACTTTGGAGATCGCCACAGCGACACACCGACCGCACACCTACCGCTGTCGGTACATGGATTATATCTCATGCAAATAACGAGAACCACTCTGTTCGTTTATCAACAGAATGGAAGTTTGTCTTATCTTTATGCTAAATATTTGTTGTAGGACAAATAAACGATAAACGTGAAAACGCGAAACTTGCACTCATCGAAGTTTCGCACTCGTTACAATCGACTCTCCCATGTGTCAACTCGACGGGACCAAGCCCGATCCCTTGTGTCAACTTTTCCTCCATCCCCACTCTTAATACCGCTGATACAGAGGAACATCGCATGGAAAGAGAGGGAATGGAAAACGAGCGAGAGAGTAAATATTTGACGTTTCGGAGTGGGGGTCGGGGAAGTTGACTCATGGGAACGTGACACAACGGAGAGTCGACTGTAGTAGCTCAGTCGATATTTTACGTGGTCTTAATTTTAGCAGTCGATCGTATAACAGTTTGCACTCCCGACTCCCGACTCAGCACAACAGTTTGCTGTTCGAATCAAAGATGACGTTGCCATACTGGTAGTGTAGCTCAAGGCGTTGAGATACAAATGGACATATAAAAAGGAAGAAAAAGAGCGATGGCCGCCAAATAGAATCTTGCTTTGATTTTTTTTCAACTATTCAAATCATATAATTAGCAAATTCGAAAATGGCGGGAAATGACAAAATGATCAAATAAATATAAACAAATCGTGAATAAAATTTATGAGCGAACTTAATGAGCTATAAATAAATTTTTAACAGTTATTGGTCAATTGTTCATAATTATATAAATTCTTTTTCAACTCCCACGTTCGTTGAAGTCGGACAGTAAAAAAAATCGCGGACAAAAAAATATATATATATAGACGTTATGACATACGAACAGAGATGTGAATGTTTTGATCGATCACCGCGATATTCGCGACACCGATACTCCCGCTGATATAACGACGTCGTTGATTAATTTATTTGCATCGCGAACCTCAGTTGGGTGACGTATTAATCGCAAATACGATTACGGACACCTGCGTAGTTAGCCCAACAAGGGTTAAGGGTTTTGGCGTTCCTATAATAGGGCGATTAATTCGCAAAAACCGTTTACTCGATGCCCACAGCCAATAATAAAAAAATTGCATGTTATATATCGCTAATGAAAAACCCCTCGTAATATCAGAGTCACCCTCGAAAAGAATAATCAATCAAAATGATCAATTTGAAAATTTCGTAAAATCGCGAAACCCAAAAAAATAATTCAACTGCCTAAGTTTTTGGTGTGCCAATCACAGATTTTTGCACACATTTCTGCAAGTGTTATTAAAGAAAATAAGCATCGATTTAATCACGCAATCATTTTTCGCAGAAATTCAATTTTTTCATCGATTTATTGATTTATTTTATTTTTTCATTTAATATTCAATAGACAATGATTTTTTGTGCAACTATTTTCACATATCGCTCAATGTGATAATCGTTTTCGAACAAAATTTAAGTTTTTTCCCAATTGTTACGATAGGGGCGGGATTTCAGCATTTTCATTGGGTGCTGAGAACACACTGACGAAGTCGGCAGAGGGATAGTTTTTTTTTTTTATATTATTACCAAAACATTGGGAGATCGACTGCCCCCTTCCCTAAGTTTCTCCCAAATCCGGTCCCTATATGACGATAAGAAAACATATTTATGAAATTCACGATTGATGCATGGTTATTTTTCGTTCGAAAATACTTTTGAGATCTCGTGGTATCTTTTTTAAATTACCAATTTTCTTGGGAGCGAAATAAAAATCAAAATATCTGAATGATTCGAATAATTGTCAAGTTTATTATTCCTAATCAATTGTTGTTGAAAATTAAACGAAAAATCATTTCTCTCGAAAAGAACGTTAATTTATTTTTATTTTTGCACTAATACGACGACGCTGCAAGGGCTGGAAATTGCTCCGAAGTTTACACCGAGGTTTTTTGGTTTTTACGAAACATGAGAATAAAAAGTACAAAAAGAATATATTCGTGATGGTTTGGTGGTTTGGGTATAACATTGTGATATGGGGAATGCGCAAAACGCTGGGGAAAAAGTATGTTCTCTTGTTGGGTCGTAGCAGGAAAACTTGAGCTCGTTTAGGGCACGTGTCGCGCTCGATGTTTTCACACTTTTATCTCTATCGTGATGGGCTTTCGTGTGTTAGGTTAGAAAAACCACGGTTTCTTATATTACTCGTCCGGGTGTTCTCGATGCTAAACGAGTCGAAAATGGCGGGTCCGGGAGGTGGGGGAGTCGGTGATATATATTTTCTGTCTTTTTTTTCACACAAACACTTTTGATATTTGAGCTTTTGCGTTTTGTCACACACACACACACACACACACAAACACATACGTGTGCGAGAGATCGCGACATGTGGTCGAGTACTTTACTGGGGACATGCCGCGCTTCGTTTATTGCCTGGCAGAAGCTTTTGGCCCAGGGATCGTCACGTAATAAAAACGTGGTGTGCCACGAGAAAAAAAGTTGCGGCAAACACTCGCATGGGTCGCGGGTTAGTGGTTGGACGGACGGAAGGGGGTGAGGGGAATTATATTCTTTCGTCGAGAATTCCTGGCTGAAAAGCTGCTGCTTTGAAAATCTGCGATTCTTCGCAGTTGCCGAACCGGCTTGCCCCGCATTTTCATTCTTCGCTCAAGGTTGTTCACGCCATATTGTTCAACATTTTTCGTTTTATCGTAAATCATATAGTTTTACGGTATCGTGCGTCAACGATGAAACTCCCGCTAAACGGTCACCGCATTACGACAAATATTTTTATTGCTTTTTTGTCTGTTTAAGAATTATGGTGTTATTTTCAATAAATATGAAATTTTTCGATGATTTCTACCATTTTACTTTTGTTGTTTATAATAATGACGTGAAACATTGTTTTATTGGTAAAATTCTTATTACAAACTTCAATCCACTGTTTTTCGGTTTCATTTTATTATTTTTTTTGTCCCATCACAGCTGTTTTCATTGCAGCTTTCCCCGCATTTTGTGAAAAATAGTTTATTCGAAATTTTTTGTTGTTTTTATTTGAATCCAATAATATTCTGTTATAATTTGATTTTTTATTGGAAAAATGGCAACTACTGTGCTCGATTAGTGCCAAATATATATATTTTTTTCAAATTTTTAGCAGCAAATATAATCATGGTAAATTATGACCACACATAAAGTACCATTTATTGGCTCAAAATTATTCCAAATATTCTCAAAAGATCCATTTAGGTCACTATTCACCTTATTCGATTCTTGAATCCAAAAGTATTTCATTTTGCTACCAAAACTCAACATTCTGTTAACCCAATTTTACCATAAACGCCGAACAAAAAAATCGAGAAAATAAGAAGTGCTGTTCCGTGGCTTCACGTTTTTCTGAATAGTAAAAAAACGTAAATTATGAAATTCGTCGGTACATATTTGGTAAATGCGTCATATTATTGAAATTTATTAGTTTGAAAAAAAATGTTAATATTTTTTACATCAAAATTCGACACGAATGAATGTAATCATAAGTACGACATAAATAATTGTGATAATATATACTTTTTTCTCGATTTTATTACATCAAAGCGCCGTTACACGTGCCTAGTTATATAATAATAAGAATGAGTCAATAATTTATATATCTATATAAATTGTGAAGTTACGGCGTAAATATATGTTTCGTGGAGTGAATAAATAAGAATTGGTGACAATAGGACTGGGAGTGACGCTAAACGTTTATTCGTTTCTATTTTCGTGAAGCATCGAAACATCTTTTATTATAAAAGTCATAAATTAATTTCTATTGTGGAAATTTAATCGAGAACCAACGTCTCGTCGTTACATCCAATTTATAAAAACGTTGTAATTCTTTGCTTCGTTTTCACATGCCTCTCGCTGTTTAACATCGTTTACATGGACGCATCGCGTTCTTTTTTTTTCTTCGTTTTTTCTCTCCGTTCCCCACTCTCTGTGTCTCTGTCGCGGGCCAGATAATCGGCGAGCACAGGTGGGATAAATAATAGACACGTTGACAAACGAATGAAGCGCGTGGAGCTCGAATGATCGATCGACGAATGTATGAGCGCGCGTGTCGGCCGAATTAGAAATAAAAAAGGAAGAGAGATGGTAAAAGAGAAATACAGTCGCGGGTACGATCGTCAACATTAAGGAGTTTCGGGACAAGTGGCAAAATGTTACCATTTACTTCAAATTTACAGAGTATATTCTTTGACATATACTGGATGTGCCGTCCAAATTTTAAATCGATCATCTACACCGGTTTTGTGAAATTAAATATCAAAAAAACATTTTTTAACATGGTGAGATGTCTACGGTCATTGGTAAACGGCAGTTTTACGAATGGAATACTGCGAAAAAATGTTAAAAACTAATTCAAAAACTGTCAAACCACTAAGTATACTATTGCAATTCCGGTGTCCAAAAATTAAATAATTCGTCTACATGGTTTATTAATTATTCACTTATTCATCAACGAAAACGATGAGTTTTCCCCCCATCGACCGAACGAACAGGCTTTTTTTGTCTGTTTTCGACGAAATATTGCTATGTGAAGTTGGCGCTTTGCTTGAAAACAATAGAATTGTACCGAAACTTCTTAACAAAACGGTATTGAAACGTGCATCATAAGACCAAGAAGACGGACGCGCTCGAATAAAAAATTACATCGATTAACGGACAACACCACTGTGACCCCCTATTTTTTTCACATTTTTCAAGAATTTTTTTTTGTGGGGAAAAAAAGAGATATTCGAAAAATTTTTTTTGGGTTTTGTTCCTTGTTTATTAATGTATCAAAAAACATTTTTTTCACATTTTTCACGCCGCATGGTGGCGCTGGGGAAGCTCTCGCGTCATCTCCGCAGTGGTTCGCGGCACGCAGCAGAGCTCTCTTCAACGTCGATCTGAAAAAAAATACCGAGTGTTTTCGTTAATAATATGATATTTTGAAGAGAAGTACATAGGGATTTGGAAAAATATTGATTTTTAAAAAATAGGCACGCCTTTGAAATTAAAGAATGATTTTTGAGCAAAATTTCTCGTCGAAAATAGGCTATAACTTTTATAATTATTGAGATATCGAAAAAATCTTATGTACTTCTCTAGACAATCTACTTTTATTGATACAGTAAAAATTTGAAGTCGATCGGATAAAAATTGCTCGAGTTCTGCTGCGTGCCGCACTCAAAAAAGTGGTTTTGAGAAAAACGCGTTCAAAGTTGGGACCCCGAGCGTCGCGGACCACTGCACCGCTCCACAAAATATTCAATATCTACGAAAATAATTATTTTTTTCGACCTGGGTCCAACGGCATTTCAATCTTAAAAGTATTTTAGATTTTTTAAAATGGTTTTCAAAAAATCGATTTTTTGAAGCCGTCACAGTGGTGTTGTCCGTTAAAGAAAGAGAAAAAAATGAAATAAAAATACAGATGTTTTTTTTAACCCCCGAACCCTAGCAGAAAAACTAATTATTAATAAAAAAAAATATCCATCGACGTAATTGTGTTTTTCACAAGAAAACATTCGTATTGAAGTTAAAATAAGTCTGACATCGTCTTGCTCAGCATTTTTACGTATAACATGAAGAGAAAAAAATACTTGAGCGATGAAAATTGAGAGAATTAGGCTGGATTGAATGATTAGGGTGTTTAAAACAGCAAAGTAGAGTTTTTCGATTCATAAAGATCATTTGTGATAGGTTATTCCTGAGATAAGGTTAGAACGTGAAATTTCATCTAAAATTAAGTGAGCAATTTCTTGAAGTATACTTATTAATGGACGTTGTTAAAAAAAAAGAGAAAAAAAATGGGATATGATGACAAGAGTCCTGTGTGAGACAGCTTATTCATAGAGATCCGTAAAAATTGTTCTCGCACGCTCTGTCACGCATCGTCAATCGCCCCGTAACGAAAGTCTCTATTTCGTTGCGATTAACTTGCTTTAGATAATTTATTTACGCGGGAGGTTACGAGTCCATGCGCTATTATTTTGTTTCATGTTGACCTTGAACGTAATTCAGTAATTTTGAAAAATTGCCACGTTTAGTTATCAATCATGATGTTTCTGTATTTATACAGTTTTGTGTAATCGACCAAGAAATGTAAAAAAATCAAGGGAAATCACCTTAAAATGAACCGATTTAATTTATGCTATTAAATTAGATGAAGTTTAAAGAAAATTTAACAACAAATACGAAATAATAAATAAATCATAATTACAGACAAATCGTTTCATTCGTTCGAAAACTTTCTGTACATTTTATTTTTATTGGAATGATTTGTCGTTTTTATTTAATTGTTTTTCACGTACTTCTTGTATCGATTTGAAAAATCTCTATTACGTATAGAATTTTTTCTAACAATTGGTGTATACTGTTTCTGCATTAAATACGTGAGCATTTTTTTTCTTTAAAAAATCCAATTTTTTTACCAATCATACAAAGCGTTCTACGATATTTTTGCCAGACAAAAAACCATAAGAACCAAAACCTCGTTTGAAAAAGTAACTGAAAGAATACTGAAAAAAATCACATTTCCCAAATAAATGAATCGCCTCTGAAAAAAGATGCGCGCGTGCTATAAAAAGTAAAAAATTTGGAATCATGTAGAGTAAGAAAAAAAGGAGGCGGAAAAAATATAATAATTCAATGGAAGTGAGTGTGTGGGATAAGTAAGAAAGCTTAAATTGGGGAAATTGATGCATCGTGCCATGTGGCAGGCAGAAAACGATGTGAGTAATGGGACGTAGGCCCACACACTCGCGTTCTCTCTCTCTCTCTCTCTCTCTCTCTTCTTTATCTTTTGTCGGTGCATTGAAATGAATACACTTGAAGCGAAAAGTCCGGCGGTCGTTTACTAAGCGCGATCGAAATAAAAAGAGGGAGAGAGAGAGAGAGAGAGAGTAAGAGGTAAAAAAAGAAGATAAAAGAGAAAAAAGAGGATAATATTTTCTCGCGTCGCTCGTGTTGGAACGAGTATATAATAATAAGGGGAAAGGATCATCATCGAAATCATTATGAATTGCTCTCACTCTTCTTTCTCATCAATATCCATCCTCGTCTTTAACATCGGCGGTGACTGAATAAGCGACATTTATAAAGATCCCGAGCAACCAAAGGCCAAAATCGTTGCTCTTGCCGCGTTTCTTACAAATTTTTATATACACGTACACACACAAACATATTTATAAGTATATATAAAGTTTCGTGGTAGGGGTAATGACAAAATTATACTGAAAATGGTACCGCGATGTGGCCTCTTCACTCGCACGAAAGAAGATATAAAAAATCTCTTATTTTTCTTCCCCTTTTTCTTCGTCGTCTCGTTTGCTTCGGTCTCGATATTTTTCCGTCGATATCTCTTTCTTCCTTCCTTCCTCTTCCTCTTTTTCTTTTTCTCTTTCTTTCTCGAGAGGATTTTTGCTCTAGAAATATTCGTGCGAAGTCTAGCGTCGAAAACGATCTCTCACTTTCTCACTTTCTTTATTTCTCTCTTTATTTTTTTTTATGTTTTTTTTCCTTATACATGCCTTCGGAAGTATTAACCTTGATGAGGATAGCGTGTACACGCTAGTAAACACCATCGTGGCAAGCAGCTAGAGGCCTCAAGTTTACACCCTGAAATATAATATTCCCTCGAAATATTGCCTCTTCGCGAATAATCAACCGTCTCTTTTTTATTTTCCTCGTAAACTTGGAGCTCTGCTTGCGTCCAGGCTTTTCTTGTACCTCGAATAAATATCAGTGTTTATGTAACTGAATTAAAATAATAAATTAACGAACTAAATTAGCACGAGTTTTCCGGTTTCATCGAAACAAGAGACATTTCCATTTTTTATACACCCAAACGTTCTTGATTAATCTCAATATTTAAATCGATTTCATTCCAGATAAAAATCGATTTATTTCAACAATTTCATTCAACAATGACTGCTCGGTCTCCATTTTTCTAAATTTTGTGCTCATGACAAAAGTAATTTGAATAATGTCAAAAAAAACTATTATTCTTGAATGTTTCTGTTGAACAGACTGGCGATATTAAAGTCACATCTTAAAAGAAACATTCTAACGTCTAGATTTATGTTTTTTAAATGAATTTAGAAATTTTATTAATATTCGAGGCCTTGATCGTATTTTAAAGTATTATTTATAATTATTTAAACATGAAAGTGTATTGAATAATGAATTTATATAAATTATGAGTAAAAATGTTGGTGGAACATTCAGAATAATGGAAGAATAGTCCACATTTGCAGGATTTCAATTTCCTAGGGGTTTTACTGCGACGTTTCGTAAATTTCGGGCTCCATAAATTAATATGTCCCGGGACCGTTGATGAGAAAGAGCAGCGAGAAAGAAAAAAAAAACAAAAACAAAAAATTGTGGGTCGAGCCGATACTCGGGATGTTTCATCGTGTTCGTTTATCCGTAGGCTTAGAGAATCCTTATAATGTATAGTAGGCGTAGGCCTTTCTCGGCCATCTTTGAAAACGTTTGGGATCGCTCCACCTTTCGGTGTATGGTTTGACTTTGTTTTTTTTTTTATTTTCATCTTCATTTTTATTTATTTTTTAACTTCAAAATTTGTCAATAATTCGTACTTTGTGGTTTTTCGTTCTTCCGGTCGAGGCGACTTTTTCGGTAATCGTAACTGCCCAAATAAGAGCAATTACCCCGTAGAAATTCTCGTTCTCAGATTTTATACGCTCACAAAACATATAATCGCTTTTTGTATAATTTTTTTTGTATATAGTTATCCTCGTCTGTACGTATACAGGAACGTCTCAAGCAATGGATCGTAAAAAACGGAAACGAAAATCGCGCGAGAGAGGAAATTAACAAAATTGCTGCAAATGGTAGCTTTGCGAATCGACGAACCGCGAAACTTTCCGAAGCTTATTCCACGCTCCCTTTTCATCCCTTCTTCGTACACGTTTTTCCTCGGATTTTTGAACGACTACAGAAAATATTTATCTTCTCCTCGGTAACGCTGGAAGCAATTCGAGCCTGTTGTTCGATCCGAAATTCATCGAACTAATAAGTTAATGGATTTATTGGATTACAAATTCCTTCATCTTTCATATTGATTTCGAAGTAAATTTTTAATAATACACGGAAAAAAATAAACTGTAGTTTTCACTGGGATTTCCAAATGAAATTTTACAGTTTTCGACATTAGTAGCACCTTTCGGATGCGTAAACATCAATTTTTCATGAAATTTTAAACAAAATCTGTAATTCCCTGTAGTGGAAAATACTAGTACCGTAAATTATATATTACGTGTCCATCAAACGAATTTTTACAGCGTCGAACAGTAAAAAGTAGATGCTACATTCACCCCGTTTTTACAGTGTGAAACCCTAAAACGTACACGAAATAATAAACTAAATTTATCCTCATCAGAATTATCTAAACATAACGATAAAATTGTTTAAAACAAATAAAATTTTAAAAAATTCTTTAATTATAAATGCATTTTCAATCGTACTTTCTTACATCAATCACTTTCCATATAAATTTCCGCCGAAAAATTTTCCTACCTACACTGGGATTCGATTTGACCTACCTACTTATCTACGACCTAATGCGCACGACGCTACCTATTACACCACTATTTACTTGGTAATTATTGGTAAAAAAAAGTAATGCGTACATATCTAATCCGGAATATAATCGGTAATGTCAATGAATAATCTATGAGACGAGTCTTTTGAAAGCAAGACAAATTTGAAATATAAAAAAATATCGAATTTTCATATATTACAATGTATCATGTCCTTAATGCTTTCCCCCGCCCCATTGTTTGAGCTATAATAAGCAAATACAGCAACAGTCTTCAATAAGTGTTTCACCTTGAAATTTCCTGGCTCACGTGTTTGGAGAAATTACAGTGTACACTGTAAAAATTGAAAGTAATAGCAATTTTTTTTTTTTAATATTTATTTTCCCCCTGCCTAAAGGCTTTTGCCTATTACAGGGTCGGCCCGGGTCAGTAGCCAGTCCCCCCCATGGGGATCTGGTCCGGATCAGTAACCAAGCCCCCCATGCGGCCGCATCCGACTTCCCCCGCTGTAGCGCATTTGCCATGGCACTCGATTCTATGGGCCCAGGGAAACTGCGGAAATCGCCTATTACAGGGTCGGGCCCGGGGGTCCGTAGCCAGTCCCCCCTGGGGATTTGGCCCGGATCAGTAACCAGGCCCCCCATGCGGTTGCATCCAACTTCCCCCTCTGTAGCACATTTGCCATGACACTGGTTTCTATGGGCCCAGGGAAACTGCGGAAATCGCCTATTACAGGGTCGGCCCGAGGGTCAGTAGCCAGTCCCCCCTGGGGATCTGGTCCGGATCAGTAACCAGGTTTCCCATGCGGCCGCATCCGACTTCCCCCTCTGTAGCGCATTTGTCATGGCACTCGATTCCATGGGCCCAGGGAAACTGCGGAAAACCTGTACGCCACTATAGCCGGTCCTGCGTTCGCCTCACGGTGCCGGAGCTACGTCAACGCCTTGTCCCGAGAATCTAAACATGAACTACTGCTGTATACATGTGGCATACACATGTATAAGTACTTGTTTATGCCTCATATATACATCTGGAGCTGAGCACACGCTCATATTTAATTCTCGTGAAAAGACTACGGGACCGGGATTCGAACCGATGACCTCCCGACACTCTGGCTTAGAGGCAAGCACGCTAGCCACTAGACCAGAGCGCCGGTTTAACGTAGCAAAAAATATCGAATTTTCATATATTACAATGTATCATGTCCGCAATGCTTCCCCCTTCACCCCTCTCCTCATTGTTTGAGATATAATAAGCAAATACAGCAACAGTCTTCAATAAGCGTTTCACCTTGAAATTTCCTGGCTCACGTGTTTTGAGAAATTACAGTGTACACTGTAAAAATTGAAAGTAACATAGCAAATTTTGCAGTATGTTTTTGAATTTTTACTGGGCTCACTACAATTTCTAATTTATGTCGATGGTAATTTTCTCAATAGGAAATACACAATTTTTATATTTTCTAATTACTATTTTTCATGAATACCGTTTAACATTTTTTACATTTTTTAATATCAGTAAATAATATTGGTTTACAGCTTATTTTCCTATACGTACTGAATATTTTACTGGGGCCACTGTTAATTTTACATTTCATACACAGTGGAGTTTCTCTTTTTTATTCGTAAATTTTGTTGTGGACATTGAGTTTTTTATAGTTTAGATCAGCATTAATAATTGATCAGAGAGTAAAAAATACATTAAATCCATTATTTTGTAATGGAACAATCTGTAAAACGAGTAATTACAGTTTTGAAATGTACATTTTGTTTGAGTTTCAGTAATTTTTAAATATTGACCATTCATTTTTTCAGATCATTTTTTTTCGCGTAGTATTAGATTTTTTTTATTACTGAATCTTAGGAATTTAGGAATCTTCGGATACTTTTCTCAATCGGACATAAATCGTGTTGTAAGAAGAATAATTGTTTTTCGAAATGTTCATTCGGTAGTTGACCTCAGGGAATTTTTGTTTTATTAGCGTAAAGGACAGCAGTTATTGTTTCATAAAATTGAAATTACTTCTGGGAAAATTTGATCGACTCGAAGTTAAATCGATGTAATTTAAAATCGGCAATAAATTATTTATATACACTCGGTTTCCAATTTGAAGTTTGGCGTTTATCAGTGAAATTAAACACCGAAAGATGTTATCCGATGACTTGAAATACTCGAACCGTCGATCGATAAGAATACCATAAAAACATCAAAGAGAAAATTTCTGATCGAAATAAAACAGCACCTTCAAATTTCCACTGTAAAAATATTTTTTTTTGTACTTACATCCTCATTTTTATTCACTAATTAATATTTTCGACTCGTTTTAATCTTCGCTTTTTCTAAATTCCTCACAACATTCCTCATTGCCTGAATTTCTTTGAACCATGGCCAGGAATTTAAAGCTCGAACGAATTGAAACAAATAAACCGAGCCAATGGGACTTTCCACGATAGCTCAAAATATTCATTTGTGGAACAGAGTCTAAATTTTTTCTCAAAGACTCGACGATTTTTTTTTTATTTTTCAAAGAACAGGTTCGAGGTCATTATTTTTGTGTTGCTGGCAGTCGATTCGGAAGACCCAAACGAAAAACCCAAAGTAGTGCGTTTCGTTATGCTTTTCCTTTGGAAAAATTTTCTTACGGTACTAAATTCACCGCGACTAATTCACCAAACGTCACAATATTTGAGATCTCGTTCCATTGTTGTGGCTTTCTCGGGAGTTTTCGGCTTTTGAGAGACGAAAAAAGGGACCCAGCCGCGCTTTCACCGAAAATTGCTCGTCGGTATAATTAGACACATCTATTATCCCTTCGATACTTTTGTATCTGTATATTTATATTACGGATGCACATTATGCACCTCTGCGGTCTTTACGCGGTATAAATTTCGTTGGTAAACTTATATATGTATATTTAAATACAGATATACCAAAAATACGTCATAGCTCATATATATACGAGCCTTTGTGTCAAAATGAAAGGCAACGTATTCCTTCGAGTTGTAACGAACGCTCTCAACCGCACTAAACCACAAAAGTGCGAAAAATATTCGTACCCAACATATTTAACCTGCCAAACTCAATTCGTTACGAACCAGTTGGAATCCTTTCTTTTTTCGAGGCCTAAAAATGATCTACGAGCTTTGTGTAACAATTTTCAAATTCTTTTATTCCACACAAAATTAAGAATTCAAAAATACTATTCACAAAGAAGATCCACTTTCTCGCAAATAAACGCTCTCGCGTGAATCTTCCGCATAAATTACGAAACAGCTACTGTCAATATCTGTCTCGTTACCGTGCTATTTTAGAACGTACAATTTTATTTCGTTTTTTGTTGATTTTTTAAGATTGTGAGATTAAGAGAAAAATTTGCAGTTTGTAGGATACGTTGAGAAACGGAGGACAATAAATATGAATCGAAGTCAAAATTTCAATCTAAGCAAAAAAAGAAAATACCAATTTCAAAATATCTGAGAAAAAAATAACATCGTAATGTCAGCAACGGAAAATGATTTTTATTATTTGTCATGTTGTTTTTTCTATAATATTATTTTTGGTTCGAAAAATTAGACATTACAGTCGATTTTTTGCAATCTAAACATTTATAGTACGATGTAGTCTGCGTACGAATGAAAAATGCATAAAAAAATAAGTGTACGAATATGAAATGAAGAAAAAAATAATTATAAACGCATTATATCTGAATTAATAAACGGCGATCGAGTGCTCAAACCCGCTGAGTACTTTTAACACGCTCGTTACCTTTCCTGCACCTATTAGTGACATCATCGCAAGCACTTGCTATTCACACAGTCTCGAATCCACTTAATATCTAGTGAATTTTGCGGGGAGAGAATATTTCATGTGTGCCTTCTGTAACTGATCCTAGATTAATACGTCGCGACTACCTGCTAACGATACAGACACACATCGAGAGACAGCACATACAAACGTGCGTTTTATTCATAAAATATGCATTAGTTCGTAAATATATAGCGCTGTAATGCCTCTCGCGGAGTTCGAGCACGCGCACTACCGTTTTTGCATTACATTTCCTAAGCTTTGTGCGCTCAATTGTTAATTCTCTTGGTTGGATAATACACGCATGTAAATATACATGCATATAAGTGTCGTCGTTTTGAGCAATTAGCCTGTCGCTCGAGGCTGAATTTGTCGTGCTTGGGACGAGCCCCAGAAGCTAAACTTACGTGTGTGTTTGCGTTATGATGTGTTGTGACAGAAAGTACATGAGATAGAGACTGGAATTCGCCAGGGAGCTCGAGCGGTATACAAGTGTCCTAAATCTCGCAAGTAAACTGTGAGGAACGGTTGAACGATGAAATTCTGGAGAGAAAAGTCTTTGTTCATTTTTCTCTCCGATGCATCGAGTGTGAGATATTAATTGATTCGTGGACAGCAAATCCAGCGCGCTCTGGAAGAGAAGTGGGCGTACTGAGCGCGGCGCGATAACGCTCGAGCTCATTCGCTGCGGCTGGAGAGGCGGCACGCGCGTCCCCCACTCCTCGCGGCTTTTTATCCGCGCACTGGATTGACTGATGTTGAATAATTAATATCTAATGAACGATACGTCTCAGAGAAAAATGCTCAAGGACTTTTTTGTTCAGAATTTCGTGATGTATTCAGAATGCGAATCTTCCACGTGGTTTTTGAGACACCCCGTTTTAACGGGTAGAAAACTCTCCACAATTGTTGGATAGTTGCATGACACACGTTGGAGAACACAAAGCGGGTTTATTACCTTCCATTATATTCGAGAAATTTGCGTTCTCTCGGTCCCTCTCGGTCGCTCAAGTTGGACGAGTGTAGGTAGACAAATAAGTATACCGTAGATGAAAGCGACGGGTGCCATGACATTTCAAGTGTGGGTGTCTTACATCTTGTCCATGCAAAAGTTTAACAAATGAATAATTGTTGTACAATTGTTCGTATTAGCGACAGAATAATTATTCTCGTATTGAATTGCTGTCAGACGACTATCCAGCGAAATCTCAACGTTCGAAAAATTGCTGGGCTCTATTACGTTTCGAGGCAATCTTTAAGGCGATAAATAATTCATCGTTTTCCCCCACAAATGATTTCGACAGAAAATAATTCATGAAAATTGCATTTTCATTCTAGATCCTAAAAATCTTGCAATTTCGTTGAAAACTCATCTCCAAAAGATTTCATTCAAAATCTCATCAAATCTTTCAACATTAATCGATCCACTCAATTTGTGGATACGTAACGAAGCTGGGGGAAAAAATGAAATTTTAACTCCAACAGCTTGATTTACGAATTTAAAAACTCCGAACAATATTAATCCCAATCACGAACCTTCAATAATTTATGCAGTAATAAACGAGAATGATTCCAGGTCCAAAACGGTCGAATGAATTTCGTCCGATTGCCAACCGCGTGTTCGAAACGAATGAGAAATCCAAGTGCGAGTGACACTTGTGCCCGGTGGACAATAAATTATCATTATGAAAGTTGTTTGCATATTATCATGAGGGATATTTGCTACACGAGCATTATTTACAAATAAACGTCCACCAAAAACCAGTGCAGATATGCAAAAGTACAATAGTGGACATGGGTGCATCGCGATATAATCCAGTATGGTTGGAAAAAGGCCCTTGGAGAATTTGCGCATGGGAGAGAGTGAGAGAGGGCAACTTTATATAAAAAGGAACAAAAAAATAAGACTTAAGTTGCTTTATGGGAACGAAGGTATAAAGAGTAGACTGAGGCTCTTCTCGTACTTGCACTGTGTACAAATACAAGCACATATGCATATGTAATTTTCGTATTTATCCACATATAATATGTGTATGGAGTATTCCATGCCAAATGAGTCACTTTTGAACTTTCCATTTCTTTGATTTGGCTCAACATTTTTTGTGTTATAATATACATTCATAGAACCTCTCTTGATTTTTTTCAGGATTTTTTATCCATCGCCTGGTCAGATATATTTTTTTTTTCTTTCGAAATTCGATGATTTTTTGATCAAATGCCGATAACTTTCCGAAAAATGGACCAAATGAAACGTTTTTTTTCCAAAATATTCGTATTTTACTGTACTTTTTGAAAAAATTACGCAAAAATTATTTATCATTGTCTTTCCTATTTTTATTTATTTTGAAGATAAAAATTGAGGATTTGAAGATGATCAAATATATTTAAATTTTTTATCGTATACACAATATCGAGCCAGTTTATGAACATGTGTCACATGCACCGGTGTGTCAACGTCTACTTACGTATATTTATATATTTATATGAATATATATATGGGGCATTCCACGCCAAATCGACCACTTTTGAACCCTTTTGATTTGGCAGAATTTTTTTTATCCTTTTCTACTCCACCAAAGACGTTTTTCAGAATTTTTTCAAATTTTTTACCCGACCCAAAAAAGTTATAAATTTTCGAAAAAAATGGCGTTATTTTTTTTCAAAGTGACATAACTTTTTCGAAAATTGACTTATTGGGACGTTTTTTTTTCAAAATTTTTGTCTTTGAATGTACTTTTCAGAAAAAAATATCAAAAGGTCATACAAATCCATCTTCAATGTTTTTTTTGAGAATTAAAAAAAGAAACGAAAATTTTGGGATGATTGCCATTTTTAATTTTTTTTTCTTTTCTTCATAAGAAACTTTGACATTTTCTACAAGTTCTCTGAAATTTTCAGAGTGGGATATTTTCGCTTTCTATTTATTTTCCATAAAAAATTTTTTTTTTCAACTCAGCTTATTTCTAATGACACCACTTTGAAAATCTCCTAGAATGTACCGAGAACCTTAAAAGTTGAAGAAAAATAATAATTATAACAATTGAAAGTGATAGTCATTGGAAAAATTTCAATTTTTTCCGAAAAAATCAGAAAAAATTGAAGACAGCCCTGAAAAATTTTTTGTATTTTTTTTTTAAGTTTTTGTCTATTTTCTTTATTTTCAAATGTATTGAAAAAAAAAATACAAAAAATATTCAGGGTTGTCTTCAATTTTTTCCGAAAAAATCAGAAAAAATTAAAGACAGCCCTGAATATTTTTTGTATTTTTTTAAAAATATTTTTGTATATTTTCTTTGTGTTAAAATGTAGTTTAAAAGAAATACAAAAAATATTCAGGGCTGTCTTTAATTTTTTATGATTTTTTCGGAAAAAATTGAAATTTTTCCAATGACTACTACTTTGTATTGTTATAATTATTATTTTTCTTCAACTTTTAAGGTTCTCGGTAAATTCTAGAAGATTTTCAAAGTGGTGTCATTAGAAATAAGCTAATTTGATAAAAAAAAATTTTTTAACGGAAAAAAAAATAGAAAGCGAAAAAATCCCACTCTGAAAATTTCAGAGAACTTGTAGAAAATGTCAAAGTTTCTTATGAAGAAAAGAAAAAAAAATAAAAAATGGCAATCATCTCAAAATTTTCGTTTTTTTTTAATTCTCAAAAAAAACGTTGAAGATGGATTTGTATGACCATTTGATATTTTTTCCTGAAAAGTACATTTGATGACAAAAATTTTAAGAAAAAAACGTCCCAGTAAGTCAATTTTCGAAAAAGTTATGTTATGTTAAGTTAAAGTTATTTATAACTTTTTTTGGGTCGGGTAAAAAAATTTGGAAAAATTCTGAAAAACGTCTTTGGTAGAGTAAAAAAGGATAAAAAAGTTTCTGCCAAATCAAAAGGGGTCGGGTTCAAAAGTGGTCGATTTAGCGTGGAATGCCCCATATATATATATATATAAATGGTTTACGAGTAATGTGAAAAGGGTTGTAGATATATACAGATAGAAATACTTATATACGAATCGAGGACGGTGTTCTGTCGAGTGAAGAGAGAAAGAGAGAGGGAAAGAGAGGCTACAACGGGTCTCAGTCGTCTCGCGGCCGTGAGAGCACTATATTATATCATTGGCGGCCATTTTGGACCACCCAAGTCGCTGTCAGAGCATAAAAAAATATGAAGTTCTTTTTAGGGCCGCCTTTTTTATACGAAAAAAGCCGCGCGCGCTCGCGTTCCTCTCTTACGATCTTCCACCTCGAAAACCGCCACAAACGCCTCGACGATCCCACGTATATTTCTATCTATATAGAGATATAGGTATAAAAACGCGAAGATGGTGAAGAGAGAGCGAACGGTTCGGTGCTTCTGCTTTGCGCTAGGTTGTAAAAGGCTCTCCTGGGGAGAGAACGAAAGAAAGGTGGACGAGAGCAGAAGGGAATGAGATATATAGAGATTACGAGAATACGAGGAGAAGAGGGACGGGAAGAGAGGTTGAGGAAGAAGAGAAGATGAAGGGTGCCGAGGATAGGGAAGAGGAAAAAAGAAAGGATTAAGTTCGAGCAAGATATAAGAAGGGAGGAAAGAAAGAGAGAAAGGGATGAAGAAGGAGAAGATGAAGAGTGTTGAGGATAGAAATTTGAGGGAGAGCGAGAGAGAACGATTGAAAAATGAAAGACGATGAAGGGCGCCGTGAATAGGAAGGAGAGAAAGAGAGATCGCTCGTAAAGGAGGAGGGGAGTAAACGTAGAAGAAAGATGTAGTTATGTAGTTAAGACGGGTTAGATCGTTCGCTCGTCCGCCATCGCCACTCTGGTACCTTTTTATCTTTCCTTTTTTCAGACCCTAAAGCTTCGCGCGCAACGCACATGGCAACTTCAAGGTAGAGAAAGGTGTGTATCAGAGAGAGAGAAAGAGAGAGCGAGAGAGAGAGAGAGAGAGAGAGAGAGAGAGAGAGAGAGAGAGAGAGAGAGAGATATGGAATGGAGAACCTCCCTCTGATTGTGACTCCTCTTCGTCTTGTTCTTCTTCTCGAAGCGAGCAACAGACTCTATTATTATTTTACTCCTCCTTCTTCCCCTTTTAGATTTTTCTTTTTTCTCACTCTTACGAAACTGCGTGGTGATTAATTTTTTGTCTTCTTTCACTTTTTATTTAACTCCAGTGATTTTTTTTACCGTTGTCTATCGTCAGAACTATGACGAGGAGAAAAGCCCCTTGGTCTCTCACTCAATTCGGAGTTACTACGTAAATTTAAACATTCTCTCAGCACCTTCCAATCCTCTCTGTCCGGAATACGACTCATAAAAGTCCTTGATTTCTTCGAACAGCCCTTCGGGGATCGAAATGATTGAGTTTTAGCCGGTTATTTATATCGAAAGGAAAATTGCAGGGAGACACTTCTCACGATCGGGAGAAATCGGTATCGCGAATTCATTTATTTTCGAGGTGTAATTCGCCTTCGGGAGTTAAACAAGAAGATTGCGTCGTTCGATTACAAATTTATCGTTTCGTGGCTTGTTATTTGCGAGAGCAAATAACAAAAATGGAGTTGTTTTCGATCTCGAATTTATCGGATCGGGGTTTATTATTCCACAAGAAAAAAAAAAATTAAAAAAAAAAAAACTGCGGTGAACGTTTCTCTCTCGCTTCTCTCTCTACCTCTCTCGTTCTTTCTCTCAATCACCAGTCTCCCGTACGAGCCATAAATATATACGAATATTATTGCTTTATCGTGCGAGATGCCTTTTCGACTCTCTGTGTCCACAACCAACGATCTATCGTTCTCTCCCCATCGATCGATCGTCCCTCACACCGGATATTTGCGCAATCACCTTCGGGGCTAACACAAGAGAGTGAGATGCGAGAAAAAAAGGACATGCGATTATACTTCGATCATCTTTCGCTTTCTCGCTTCATGAATCCTTCGTGAACGCCCATATACATGAAGCTTTTATAGTATTCCACGCTGACCATCAGCAGCCAGGCAAGACGTCATTGTATACATACAGGAAATTTAATGTCAAATCAACGGCTCTTTACACTTTTGCCTGTACTATTGATAATTATTGCAAATTTTTACGTTTTTCATATCAATAAATTTCATCAGCAATATCCAATTACAGCATTTCGTATTTCGTATTTCGTATATTTGTTTTTTATTTTCATTTATTTTTTTATTATTTTATTTATTATTTTATTATTTATTTATTATTTTTATTTATTATTATTTTTATTTTATTTTATTATTTTATTTACTCGTATTTCCGTATTTCGTATTTCGTATATTTTTTAAAAATTTCTAAACTAAAAATGAAGCAACAAGATTTTGGATTATTTTATGCTGAATAAAATAGTTGCAATTAATTGGACAAAAAAATCATCTAGATTCGTTGTTTTGAATTATATTTTAAATTAAAATGAATACCGAAGTATTCGAATGGATTTGCCAAAGTTTTTTTTTCAATCGATATTAAAAACAACAATAAAAAATAATTAAAAAATTCTTAACAAAAGTTCAATGAATTCTGTTAACTGGTCCAGTTGTTGTTAAATGGATTTCACGTAGAAAAAAGTCACGCTATTTTCATATTTTAACTGGGATATTATTCTTTCTTGTATTTGCAATTTTAAACATTTTTTTCTCACGTCAAATGACTATCATTTTATTCGGTCGATTTCGTCTCCAACACCCCATACCTAGCATAAGTAAGCGACGAGCTTCGTTTACGCTGCGTCCAAGTTGATGCAAACGCGCTGCAGTTATGTAGATGAGACTCCCTGACACTGTGTGAGTGAAGAACGATCAAGTCATTCCATTATGTGAATTGAGTGCTGTTCTCGTGACTTCGTACCATCACTCGCATTTCTTTTCTTTTCGTTTCCTGTTCTTACCTTTTGCTCTTGTCTACTTATTCTCGCGTTTGCCCTTCGGGTAAAAAAAAGCCGTGAAGCGACAGAAAATAAACGAAATTTTAATAAATTTCGTAATTACGATAAAAAATTATAAAAAATTGTAAAAAAAGCCGGATAAATAACTCGCCATATTTTCGAACAAAATGAATTTTTTTTTCTTCATTAGCTTTTCGCTGGTATCCGTTACATAACGAAATGATTTGAATTACAGCATAACATACATGGCTTTTGCAGTATAAAGAGTATTTTTTCAAAATCTCAAATGAAATAAACGACATTTTAATTCAACAAAACCAAACGTGAATGGAGAAAATTTTTAATTAACTAAGAATCGAGTAAGTCGTCGAATCGTTGTCGTTAATCGTGGTAGAATTTATTAAAAAAAAAATATTGTCCTGATATCTCAAATTTTCCAAAGCTAGCCAAAAAAAAAAATCGCAAAAATGTTAAATCGCACTTGCTCGTATTAATAATATTATTTTTTTCTTTCTCGAAATTAATACATTGATGTCACAAAATTTAAGTGTCGTAATTCCGATCTGTTTCGATAAGATCGCGATCGATAAAATCGATTTCCCTTACGTTGTATTCGAACGGTTAATAATTGGGTACCAACACATCTATAGTTGCAATTTCTTCTACATAAACTACAGAGAGGACTTGGGAATGCCGGTGAATACGTCTCGGGCTTTAAGTGCCAGAAGAGGGCTAAATTTACCGGCTCATTCAAATTTTCACCAACTTTATACACGCGCGGACACCAATATATAAATATATATCAGTATAGACGTATATATAAACGTCGAAGGCCCAATTTGCCATTAAAATATTGCCTGCTAATGAGATCGCGCGCACCCTGAGTGTCCACGAAGATATGCATTACCGCGGGAGATGCGTAATTGCATTATTACCCCTCCTCGATAAGCCGCAGATGCCTTTTAAATTGCTCGCATATTTTTAACCGCGTTGCGGTCTTTCGGGCGTTTAACGGAATATTTTTTTTTTCCTCATATGAGAAATTATATAAGTAATGAAAAAGAATTTGATTTTTTGAACGATTAAAAGAAATCGACTCTTTCCGAATACGTATTAGCGATCTTGGGCTTTTATTTTTCGTATTATTTTTTTGCTACTGATTGCTGAAATTTATTACCTGGAAACTATACATATTCTTTTTTTTTATTTCATTTTATTCTACCACGTTCAATCTTTTATACGCCATATACATTGTTTCGATACTCTTAGGCCTTTTCTTATTAATTTTTTTTTTTTCGATCGATTGATTTTGCATTTACGATAATAAACTCTCCACTTTGCGGGACGGCTTTTGTATGCGCACGAGAGTAAAAGCATCGTACATTTATATATGAGCCAGAGCGCGCGAGGGAGGAGAGAAAAACGTAATCGTTTGACCAGGTCGAGAACGACGATGGCGTCGCGAGCGAGTTATTACGCGGTCGATTTCACGTTCATCTTGTTTTCTCTGTACTATATACGTCCGGGCAATTTGCGTTACGGCAATGTGTCTGCTTCTCGTAGACTATACGAGAGGAGCATTGACCCAAAAGTGTTTTGATGGAAAATCGATTATTGTTGAATATTATTTTTCTTCCATTTATTTTTCCCCTTTTATTTTCTCAGTTAATCGATATATAAATTGGATAATATCGGACGATTTTACATCTTAATTCAAAAAATATAACAACAAAGATGTTTATATATGAAAAAAATTTGTTGTATCAACAAATTTCATTTTGTTCGCTACAATTTTGTTGATGCAACAAAAATAATGCCACCGGTAAGCGCATATGTAGTTCAACCAACAAATTAAGGTAGATCGGTGAATTTGAGCCATCCAAGATGAAGGACTGACAATTTTTATAGTTACACATAAATACGAGATGAATTGATATTTGCAACTTGAACGCTATTTACCTATGCTATATTTGACGAGCATAGAAAAATCATATGCACGTCAAGACTTATTGAATTTTTACATTTGGTACTTCCAAGATCTCGTAATAAAAAATTGATCACCGTATTCCACGAATATTCCTGAATATAAAAGTACTTGGGTTTTTGCACGTTACCGTTGAAAATCGATTGAAAAATAAAATATTAATCGTTGTAAAATGATTGAGATTTCCACAGGAATGACACGGGAAAGAGCGCGAGAGCGCTTAGCAACTCTGTATTCAGCGTCTGCTAGAACATGTCTTCAGACGTGACAGTTTGCCAATTTGACTGTATTTTTCTTTCTTGTTCTTCAATGTTTTTACCGTATTTGATAAATATCGATAGAATTAATGGTAATAGGTAAACTGGCAAAATCTCTGTCATTGCGTAATTCCTTTGTGTAAATACTCTATATAGGTTATAAACAAAACTGATAGTTTTGGCAAATTTCGCTCGTCAAATTTCAATTAGTAAACATTTTTTGAACAATAAAATCATATAAAAATATCCATTCTACGCTGTTTATATTTCGAAAATAATAAAATTATAATTTCCAAGACAATTTTGCATTTGCAAACTTTGGTCTATAATAGGTACTGCAAAGATCACGTAGCCATCACCGATCTACCTTAAGTGGTTGAAACAATCAAAATATTTTGTTACATCTGTTTAATTGCGTCAACATGCTACAAAATTATCTTAACGAATTAAAGCTTTTGAAACAACTAAATTTGGATTTGCTCTACTAAATATATGATTGAATTAACGAACTTAAAAAACAAACATCCGTATATACCGTTTTATTAAATTTTTAGTTGTGTAAACTGAATTATATGGTCTTATGGACACAATAATTGGTTGGAGATATACTGCAACCTCGATTTATCGAATCTTGATTCATGCAACATTCCTCACTACGTGATCCGTATCGATTGCTCTGCGTTTGGTAGGGGAAGCGTCCGGTCCAATCCGGCCGTTGGTCTGGTGCGCAGAAACGGAAACACGAAATGTGCGCAACGTTCTATATTTACAAGTGCGATGCGTAGTCGATTCCGCCAATGTTCGAACAATCAAGTTTACAGTGTACTAAACTATTTCAACAAACGAGGTTTTGTTGTGTGAACACGTTTTAACATTATCGTAACTAAATGGATCGTCGAAAGAATTAACAAACATTCGAATAGCTTCTCGGTCCGGCCACGGCGTGGCGCAGAGCGTCGAGGCTCTTCTCACATACACACACTGAAAAAAAGGCAGTGTTGTGAATGGAGGCGTAGTTGACTCAAGTACGCCCTGAGGTTGGATACGGCGAAATCAATGGCGTAGTTGACGCAACCTCCGCGCGTAGTTAAAGGTATTTTGTTGAGCCAACTATGCCCGCAATTTGAAGTAAAACTAAATATTCAATAAAACCAAAACATTTTTTGAATAAAATTCAATAAATATTTGAAATAGTATCATCGCATTGCTCGGGAAATGCGGAAAAGTATTTCAGTCAATTGTATCAATCATGTTTGGATTGAATGAATTGCATTGAGTAATTAAAACGTATAGTGATTGTATCGAACAGTTATGATTTTGAAATGACTGTAAGAAATATTTGAATTTTTTTTTATATACATATTTTTTGGAATATTTTTTATCTGAGACTTTTGATTTTGTATTTTGCGACTTTCAATAGTAAATATGATTGATCGATTTTTTACTCTAGTAAGAGCGCCTATCCTGACATAATTAGGTGGCGAATACTTTCTATATCAGCGTACTTTAATTGTACGATAAAAGGTCTTAGACCTTTTTACTTCGTAAAACAAGGGTTCGGGTTTTCTCGACGACCGTCGGTCGGAGTGATCGATATTTAGCGATTCAATGTCAGAGCTTTATGGACACACGAGCCGTGCGACGCTTACGCGAGAGCGCTCCGCCCGTGGCCCTCTAGCGGATTTCTGCCACACCAAAAATCCAGCCAGGGAATAAGGCTGCCCGGTTACGTTATATATAATTCGTATTAAACCAAACTTATTATTTGCGCAACGAAATTTTAGTAGATTTAGCAAAAAGTTTATTTGTTTGAATAGTAACAAAAGATTTCATCCCAATTACTACTAGGTAATTAGTTTAATCACAAATTATATTCCGTTAATGTATGGTATCATTGAATTCAATTCTTGCAGAGAAGTTTATTCGATGCTGTTATTTTATCGAGTCACGGACAAACCGTATACAATCCAACCTCCGTGTGATTATTTCAAATTCAATTGAATCTGTATCTCAAGTTTTATTTTTTTTCAATGTAACCATTTATTGCGGTTGTAACACATAAAATACACTCAACTCAAATAAATTAAAATTTATCGGCAAAATCGTGGCGTTGTTGTCTCAACGACATGACTTTCAATAGATCAACCACCGGGTGATTAACTAAACGTAATATGACTATTGGCCCAACGAAATTTGTCCAACCTCATCGCGTAGTTGGCAATATTTTAATTTTTTTTTCAGTGCAGTTGCTTTTGCACGGACATATATTGCGGAAGTCGACTAAAAGAAGACATTCCAACTGATTCTGATCCAGAATTAGGTAGCGAACGTTTATAACTTCTACGAGTTACAGTCCCGTGAAAAATTCATCGGAGTCTAATTACTCCCATGGTGAACCGATTTCTCATCATGATTGTTGAGAAACTAGTAGAATACACTTCTTCGAATTGTAAGAGGTTCAATTTACATATTTGGACGTCAAACAAAAAAAATTTAATATCAAATTGTTTAAAATAAATATGCGTTGTTTATTTGAACCAAATAAACAATCATTTGACTTAATTCAATAATTATTTGACTTAATTAAATAATTATTTGATTCAAATAAATGTTCAGTCAGGGAAACAAAATATTTAGTTCGATTCACTGTTTTTTGTAATTTGAAACAACTGAATTATGTTGTATCATGAACTGAATGTTTTGTTCGCTCTCCGTGTCCGCAGGATTTGTTGATTCAACAAATTTCTTTTCTCAGTGTAACACAATGAAATTTGTATTAAGTTGTGAAGTTCTTATTTTTAATTTTTCATTAATTAGTCATTATTTTTAGAATAGATTACGAAACGTTTAGAAATATCATTTTTTTGTTCGACAATTTATGATCATGACCACCTAAAATCGTTAGTACGCAATCGTATTCTAATTAATTAAATTTCTCACGTTTTTAAATCGATTGCAATTGTCATTCTTTGTAAAAAAAAAAAAAATTGACATGTTAATTTTCCCGGCTCCATAAACGAGCTTCCAAAAAGTATTTGTATTCCCATCACGTAACGTAAAGCATTACGAGAATCTTCTTAAAAAAGAGTTCGCGTTTTTGGTCATCAGCTTGTGGATCGAACAGCCTTTCAACCCGACTCCTCTTAATTTTACTCCATAATTAGTTCGTAGAAATGCAATCGGTCCTAAAAATGTGGCTCACAGGTTCACAGGGGCAATCGATACGTTGATTATTTATCTTCCTAATTTGGCGGATGACGCTACGAGAGGTCCTTCGTGATCGATTAAAATTATTCATTCGAGGATTTTTCGAATTTCGAACCGCCTAAGGAACTTAACGAGTGTCTTGGATTCACAAAATAAAATGTCACGCGGTGTCACCAGTGGGAATCGAGAAATAAATGATAGAAGCACGAAAGAGGGAGGATTGGAGGAATTAAGCGCGTATGTCGCGTACCAAATATGGCGTACATGATCGCACTCCAGGCGGTCTCTGTCCTGGATTTTTCGGAAATTTAAATCAACTCGAGCCGTCTGTACTAAAGTTGTTCGTATAATAAAACCGTTCACCTTTCTTCGTCTCTTTCTTTCTTCCTCTTTCTCTTTCTCTCACTGTGCGGCTTCTCTCGGTTTACTACTCGGAGTTCTGCACCTGAAAAACCATAAACCGCATACATAATTTAATTCTGTATACTGAAAACGTCAAGTTCTTCATGGATCGTAAAACTTTGGCTCTTTCGTCAGCCTGCGTAAAGATATCTCCTTCAAATCCAAAATTACGAGACAAAATTGATGAAAACTGATGAGAAAACAACGTGCTATCTTCAAACCTTTGAGAATTTAACGATTGGCTGAATGAAACGTTTCTGTCAATTAAAGAAGACTTTGCGAAAGAATTCATAAAAATGTTTTTAAATATTCGTTTAATTTTTATGTCCAACAGATCGAAACTTCGTATTTCTGTAACGGTGTTTCTTTTTTTTCATTTTTTTTATTGTGTCATAAAAATAGAATGTCGTTTCACTTCACTGAATTAATGAATTTTCCACAGAGACCCACATCGTTTATTAAGCTGATTTACCGAAAAAGTGCTTCCTAATGGTTCTCGAATTTTCATAGAAATTTTTATTACTCTTATCAATCCATCGAAATGAATTTCATGTGCATTTTCACCATTTTTTTCCAAGTCTTCAACGTTTAAAATTTCGTTTGAGGTAATAAGAGAAAAATCAAGTCTGTTTTTAGTAGTTTTTCATCCACTAATCTTGGGTTTCGTCGATTCTGGGATCTAAAAAAAAGTATTCTGGGACTTTTGGAGTTAATATCAGTAACGAGATGATTAGGATTGTTGAGAAGCACATAGTGAAAGAAAATGGCATCAGTTAACAAGTATAATAATGATTTCAAGCCTAGCCAAAAATTCAAAAAACCATTAATCGTTATGAATCAATTATGTCAAATGTAGTGGAATACAGCTAAACAGTAGGCAAAGAATTCGTAAAAAGATGGCATCTTCCAACAATTTTTTCAATTCGTTGCGGTCAGAAATTTCCGAATAAAGAATAGCACTTTGGGTTAGATACGATTGGCAGAAAGTGGATGAAGGAACCAACAAAAAATGGCTTCTTTTAACGACTTTCCAAATTTCTTCAGGTTGGAAATTCGAGAGTTAGGAATGGCGGTGGATTGGTTAGAATTCAGATAGAATAAGAGAGGGAGAGAGAGAGAGAGAGGTTTGAGAAGAAAGAGCAAGCCGCGATCTAATCTTAACGTTAAAATTTATACTTTCCTGCCCCACTACTTTTCGGCGCCATAGCTAATATTGTCGGGGCTGTTGGTGCTTTGCTGTTTCGTACGGGACTCACGGACAGCTGCTGCTTTTGCTGCTGCTGGGCTGCTGTTCCTTGCTGCCGGTTTCGGTCGATCCTTTGGTAGGCGGCGACTTTATCTGCTTTACGAGCGGACTCGCGAGTTGCCCCTCGTTTCCTTCTCCAAAGTGTGTAATGCAGAGAATAAGAACGAGAGAGAGAGAGAGAGAGAGAGAGAGAGAGAGAGAGAGGGTCACACTCTCACCCGTGTCTTAAACTTGCTCTATCTCTCTCTTCTATAACACAACATGACCGGAATCCACTGAAGAGATAAAATGGTGAACCGGTTGTCTTATATACATGCATATATTCATACACGTGTGTATATTCCCGATCCCACACGTACCTGATAAAATAAAACACGTGTGGATATAAATGTGTGCGCCCGTGAGATATGGCTTAAAAATGTTTTCCACCATTTTGGCCTTAATTAATTGAACGGACCGAGGCATTAACGAAAATGTCACTGCCAGGCCACGATGTCCAGAAAGCGCCGCCTTCTTCGATCTTCTACTTCTTCGTGTTTTTCATTTTTTTTCTCTCTTTTATTCCACTCCGAAAAATGGCCTTTTTTCTTTCTGCACGTTAAGCCTTAACCGTCGACATACGATATCCTTGAGAACGTCTTCTCTGTCCACGCGTTTCTCCTGATTATGATAATGCCCGAAACTTCCTTCTTCTTCTTCTTCTTTCTCATTTCTTTTTAATCTTCCTCTCCCTCTCTCCCGTCCACGCTTTTTCTACCACCTTCCATGTTCGCTTCGGTATCATCGAAAAATTTTGTCAAGGCCTTGTCAAAGAAAAAAATGTTCTCCGTTGCACCTGCATACTCGTGGAATCTTTCTGCTAGTTAGAGATTTTCATCAGGCTTCGCTTCATGAATAATCACGAAGACGGGGACTCGTTAATCGTCATATTTCCGATCCTAATAACGCTTTTTGCAGCCGTCTTCGTGGAATTCTGTATAATTATTTTTTTTCTACCTTCAGCTTGCTTCGTCCTCGGGAAATTTCTCCTTTTTTCTTTGCTTTCGAGATATTTGTGGGAGGGCAAATTAAACGTCTTGCGTAGCCATTGAGACAGAAGCTTGAATAACTTTATGGGATTTGTGCGTTGTGCCAATACGAAATTTCTAAGAACAGCAACAACGGTTTCGATTATCGGTTAATTTATTAATAAGAAAATTTATTCCATAGTCCAATCAAAGAAAATGTTGAGGAATATAATTAGCTTAGCAATACCAATCAAGAATGTTATTCACTCACTCTATTCACGTAGCTAAAACGTTTATATAAAAAAGAAGTGCAAAAAAAGTTATTCTACTTAACCCATTAACGCCGAAGAATCGTGTTTTTTTTTCTCATTTTCAAGCTAGATTCTTATCATCGAAAAAAATCATTTGCAAATAAAAAATATGTTCCCTTGTACTTTCGAGTGTCCCCTTTCCGAATCCGGAGTCAAAATTGAGTTTTGTCCATTAGAAAAAAAAATATGGCCGTTTTTAAACAAAAAAAAACCGAAAAAATCGAAGACATTTTTTTTTCAATATTTTTTTTCTCATTGAAGACGCGCGAGGACCCCCCCTTTTTCTTCAACCATGAGTGCACAAAATAGTTGTAGTTTAAGAATATATTTTTTTAATTTGTCGACATTGACATTTTCACCCCCAAAATGGCGCTTTTCATCCCTTCAGCAGGAAGACAATTTTCACTCTCGGTGCCCGACAAAAAAAATATTCAAATCTTAACGAAAATTGGTATCCCGGGGTTTTCAAGGTCGCTGATTACGATTCCGCCCTCAAAATTCGAAAATTCAGAATGGCGGATCCAATATGGCGGACCCAAATTCAAAAACTTACTTGAATCGGATGAAATGTGGCACTCGGGGGTTTTCGAGGTCGCTGATTACAAATCTGCCCTCAAAATTCGAAAATTCAAAATGGCGGATCCAATATGGCGGACCCGAATTCAAAAACTTACTTGAATCGGATGAAATGTGGCACTCGGGGGTTTTCGTGGTCCTTGATAACGAATCTGGCATCATCATTTCAAAATTCAAAATTGCGGATGCAATATGGCGGACACCTTCCCATTAACGCCCAGTTATTATCTAACGTTTATTGAAGAATTGACAACTTTATATAAATGTAAATAATAATCATTCAATTGATTCACATTTTATGATCATATATTATATTTTTCATGTGTCGAATAAAAATTGACGTTGCAGAGGCTGAGAAATCTCCGATTTTCTTACATTTCATTTTGTTTTTGTTTATACGGGTCATCATTGAATATTATCCCTGATACAAATATATTTATTATCCATGAATATTTCTGTCTGCAAATAAGTTTTGTATATGCCTATCACATCTTTTTTCAATTTTTCACGTTTGTGGAGTGCGGATCGTTCACATTGCTAATGATATTTTATTTTCTGTAAAAAATATTAGCTCAGAATTTTTGTGTTCATTTTAGGTCTGCCAATATTCCTTATCTGAATAATTTGGTTTCTATTTTCGTAGAACTTGTCTTGAGACTAAATCGAACTCACTTATATACCTAAATTTCAGCTCAGTACCTCAACAAAATTTATTCATAAAATATTGTTTTATCATCTTTATTGCTCCTGAGTGAATTCACTTCTTCGATAATTTTTATCTCATCGGCAGCGTGAGCATATTGACAATATTACCATTATGTCTCGAAAACGACCAAGGCAATCTATTCCTTCTCATGTAGAGTTTGAAATGGATACTTCTGACGATAATTGTGACGAGCTCGTCGCGATTCCGAATCCAGACAATTCTGGTTGTTCTAGTGATTCCGATTCTGATTTTGAATCAAACGATCACCTTTCGAGTATCACTTATAAACAAGCATCGGAAAATTACACAGATAATCAATGTAAATTGGAAGGAGATCACCAATATAAGTGGATGGTTGGTGAAAAGAGCTACCCGAATGAGACTGAAGACAAATTATTACTAACTGACGGTGTAAAAAAAAGTATTCAAAAAAGTGAGCCGATACAACTGTTTGAAAAGTTTTTCTGCATGGAAATGAAAACATACATTATTGACTCATGTAAAGAGAATGGGTTTGAATTGCAGTTGGATGATTTGAATACTTTCATTGGCATCATCATTGTAAGCTCGTTCAATAAAAGAAAATCTCAAAGAGACTATTGGTCATCTGATCCCTTCTTATTATGTGAGGTGGTTTCTTCTGCAATGCAACGCGATACATTTGAGAAAATCAAATCAGAATTAAAGTATTCGATGCCTAAAGACAATGATCCCAGTGATAAGGCATGGCGCGTTCGTAAATTACTACAATTATTTCAGAGAAATATTCGTCAGTTTGGCTTGTAGAAGACTGCGTTATCTGTTGACGAAATGATGGCCAAATCATATGCAAGAACATCGCTAAAACAGTTTATCCGGGGAAAACCCATACGATTCGGACTAAAATTTTGGGGTCTTTGCACCGCCGATGGATACCTGTTGAATCTCGATTTATATTGTGGAAAAAATTCATCAATTGGAGATAAATTGGGTAAATGTGCTCTAGGTTCTCGTGTAGTGATGCAATTATTGGATCCATTTCTCAAATCTATCCCTCCTAAGAAGATATCTCAGTTCCATTTTTACTGCGATAATTTTTTTACGAATTTCGATCTCCTAGTACATTTGAAAAAGTTAGGTTTACAATGTACAGGAACTATAAGAGAAAATCGAGTCAAAGAAAAAAATGTAATCGACAAAAAGTCTCCACGAGGTACGTATGTTGTAAAGCATGATCAAAACAGCGGAATAAACTACATAACTATCGTAGACTCGAAACCAGTTTCGATCGCTTCTACCGCTGCAGGGGTGACTCCTCTATTACCGTCTAAGAGATTTAGCTCGAGTGCACATTCAAAAATTGAGATTCCGTTTCCACAAGCATTTCATCTCTACAATAAATTCATGGGCGGAGTAGACGTTCACGATGGACATTGCAACAACTTGCTTCCAAGTATCCGTTCAAAAAAATGGACATGGGTCGTCTTTATTAGATTTATACAGGCCGCCATTGTGAACTCAGTCGTGATTTTCAACGCAACTGGAGATAAAACAAAAAAAATTGGTTCAAAGCAATTCGCAATTTCGATTGCTAAATATTACTTAGAGAGGGGAAAACTAAAACGGAACAAAGCACACGATACTTTCCGTCACAGCAAACAAGCTCGTTGTTCAATCTGTCCAATAAGAACATATACGTACTGTAAGGACTGTAATGCTTACTTCTGTAGTGCTTGTATGAAAGCGAAACACGTAATCAGGCTTCGGGGATAAGCAAAGGGCGCATTTACAACCAAGCACCCCAAAAAGTGAGAGGCAAGGGGACTCACTCGAATCAAGCACCCCAAAAAGTGAGAGGCAAGGGGACTCACTCGAATCAAGCACCCCAAAAAGTGAGAGGCAAGGGGACTCACTCGAATCAAGCACCCCAAAAAGTGAGAGGCAAGAGGACTCACTCGAATCAAGCACCCCAAAAAGTGAGAGGCAAGGGGACTCACTCAAATCAAGCACCCCAAAAAGTGAGAGGCAAGGGGACTCACTCGAATCAAGCACCCCAAAAAGTGAGAGGCAAGGGGACTCACTCGAATCAAGCACCCCAAAAAGTGAGAGGCAAGGGGACTCACTCGAATCAAGCACCCCAAAAAGTGAGAGGCAAGGGGACTCACTCGAATCAAGCACCCCAAAAAGTGAGAGGCAAGGGGACTCACTCAAATCAAGCACCCCAAAAAGTGAGAGGCAAGGGGACTCACTCGAATCAAGCACCCCAAAAAGTGAGAGGCAAGGGGACTCACTCAAATCAAGCACCCCAAAGGAGAAAGGATTTCTACCACGTCCATGTCGTTTTCTCTGGGTAATGCTCTTAAGTAATTCTCTGGGTAATACTCTTAAGTAGAATAAGGAATTATAAGTTTATCCGTTGAGTAATGCGGAGTGATGAATTTCCATAAATTTGTCAATTTGTCAATATATAAAGTTGTCAATTCTTCAATAAACGTTAGATAATAACTGGGTGTTAACGGGAAGGTGTCCGCCATATTGCATCCGCCATTTTGAATTTTGAAATGATGATGCCAGATTCGTTATCAAGGACCTCGAAAACCCCCGAGTGCCACATTTCATCCGATTCATACAGTTTTTGAATTTAGGTCCGCCATATTGGATCCGCCATTTTGAATTTTCGAATTTTGAGGGCAGATTTGTAATCAGCGATCTCGAAAACCCCCGAGTGCCACATTTCATCCGATTCAAGTAAGTTTTTGAATTCGGGTCCGCCATATTGGATCCGCCATTTTGAATTTTCGAATTTTGAGGGCAGATTTGTAATCAGCGACCTCGAAAACCCCCGAGTGCCACATTTCATCCGATTCAAGTAAGTTTTTGAATTTGGGTCCGCCATATTGGATCCGCCATTCTGAATTTTCGAATTTTGAGGGCGGAATCGTAATCAGCAACCTTGAAAACCCCGGGATACCAATTTTCGTTAAGATTTGAATATTTTTTTTGTCGGGCACCGAGAGTGAAAATTGTCTTCCTGCTGAAGGGATGAAAAGCGCCATTTTGGGGGTGAAAATGTCAATGTCGACAAATTAAAAAAATATATTCTTAAACTACAACTATTTTGTGCACTCATGGTTGAAGAAAAAGGGGGGGTCCTCGCGCGTCTTCAATGAGAAAAAAAATATTGAAAAAAAAATGTCTTCGATTTTTTCGGTTTTTTTGTTTAAAAACGGCCATATTTTTTTTCTAATGGACAAAACTCAATTTTGACTCCGGATTCGGAAAGGGGACACTCGAAAGTACAAGGGAACATATTTTTTATTTGCAAATGATTTTTTTTCGATGATAAGAATCTAGCTTGAAAATGAGAAAAAAAAACACGATTCTTCGGCGTTAATGGGTTAACGGGTAAAACCACTGTAGAATTTTCGAAAAATCGATTTTTTTTATTGGCTTAAAATATACTTTGAACCCTCTTGAATATGAGGCAAAAAGGTTTATATGTGAAAAACAAATTTTTCATTGAAATTTCGGGCTCTTCCCCGACCGCCTCGGTCATTGCAGTAAAAACTTTCAAAACTTTACCACGTTTCAAAACTTTAAACACGTTTTTCTTGAAACACGATTTTTCAAAACGGCACGCAGCATAACTCCAACAATTTTCATTCTTTTCATTTGAATTTTTGACAATATCTCAAAAATAACATTTCGAAGTGAAATACATACGGAATTTTCGATAAGTTCATTTAAACATTTTTTATCAACAAATAATTACCCCTTTTTTCTGTCGAAAATTGAACCTCTTCATTCAAACACTCGCCAATAATACAAAAATGAATATTTTCAAAATCCCCTACGTACTTCACTAACTATGAGTGTCTAGATTAAGTGTTTTTTTTTTCCAGATCAACAATTGCACCAGTTACACTGCGTGCCGCAGAGCGCCTCGAATTCAACAAGCCTCGCGGGAATGGCTCTGGTGTCGCCATTTTTAAATCTTTTTTAATCATATTTTTTTGTTGTACAGCTAAATATATGCTTAATAACTCCCCCGAATATTATTATTCTATTACCTTTCCTTCCACCCTAAAAAAATTATCGAAAAAAGGCATTTTTTGAGGCCGTTATAGTGATTTTAACCCTTAATATCAAACTTGTCATAAATCATGGGATTTTCTATGAATGTTCTAAGCCTCGAAGGTTTCATAATCTTCCATATAAGATCTTGAATAAACTAAAACATAACGTGCAATTAGTTCTTCTCGGGTCAAGCGCCAGAGAAACCTGTATTGAAATGTAATCCTACGTTGATCGGGCGTTGCACATAGGCAGTGGCAAAAATAACTGCTTTAACCTGTAAGTAAAATGCCAGTACCTAACGCGATGTGCTTTGGTATGGAATTAATGAATTTTTAAAAATGAATTTCGACGACAGTCATGGCTGGTACAAATGAATCTTATGAAAAACTTGTGGATGGCGCCACACGTGGATCAAGTGAAACGCCATTTCGATCTTTCGTGCATATTCCCTTTTAGAGGCGTACTCGACTGTACGTTTTGCGATAGGAAGGTCGAAAGATTTGCTCTCATCCACAATAAAACACACGCGTATACTTATTCATTTGTATGTATATATATTTGTATATGGATGATCGTAATCCTACGAAGTTTGCTTATTCGCAGTGTTTCGCAGCGTGCGGGCGGTTTTTGCTGGACGGCAGAAACTCCGAGATAATGATCGCTTTTGGAAATACAACACGGTGTCCGTGAAGTATCTCTCTTTCTTATTTCACTTGTTTTCTTATTCGCTTTGTTCCTCACACACAAACTCAAACACTCCGCTATGAATATCTCAGCTCTCTTTGCTTTAAATTGTCCCTCTCTTTCTCATTCTCTCCCTCGATTCTTTATCTCTCATACGCGTTATTCTTCTTTGTGAAAGAGGAGAGCGAGAGAGAAAAAGACGGGAGTGAAGAGAGTAGCAGCGAATAAATGCTGAGCCTCGCATGATTTTCAGAGAGGTATAGGATAACGTAGAGTCCCACTTAGCTACTAATGCTGTCGCTACCCGCTCCTTTTTTTCCGCAGACAGCAAACCCGACGCTCTTATATTCCCTTGTCTAAATTATGTCTTCTCGCGAGACTCGTTGACTTTATCTTCCATTTCATTTCCTTTTTCTTTGCCCTCTCTCTTTCTCTCTCTCTCTCTCTCTCTCTCTCTCTCTCATTCTCTCTCTTTTTCTCTTTTTCTCTTTGCCGGAAGAACAAGAGATGGCACCCGTCTGTTAGAATCCTTTTTTCATGTTCTCGTGTCCTACAACAGAACCCAACCCTTCCAATACACATACCGCAAATATTCCCTTTATAACCGTCGAGAATAACTCCGATTATTTCTACTATAACTATGTTTTTCATACTTTATACTCTACCATGTGGCAATTAGCCTATTTTCACGACGTGCCCGCATTTGGTCGATTTACTCACGTCGTTTGAACGTAATTAAATCACGTCGATTAAGCCTGTTCCATTATTGCTTCGGAGTAATGAGAAAATATCCATTTATGCCATTTCGATAACAGTATTATTATCAATCAATCGAAGTATCGGTACGAATTTCAACGGTTTCAATGCCTTTATACTGTCGCTTCAAGAGATTGATTTCAGGTAGTTAAATCGAGGTTTTATTTACAACAGATTTTCTCCTCGACCTATTGAACTCGCTCCATATTCAATATCGATTGTTCTTTATAAAAAGCTATGTAAACGACGATTAAAAACTGTATATTTTGATTTTTTGTTTTGTCATCAGTTAAAGTTAGTACAATTTGTTTCGCTGTTTTGAAAAAATCATCGATTTTTATGAAGTTAGTAAAGAGTTTAATGCACATGCATGAAGTCGCAGTCATTGAAATATTGCAAGTTTCAAAGAGATCTCGAAACTTCTTCAACGATTAGCCACTGTAGTTTCAAATATAATCGAAAATTCATCCCGCTTCTATTATTTTTAGATTTTTACGATGAATGCCTGTACAGCTGAATAAAATTTCACATGTGCAAAACAAATGGACACATTTAGAAGACATTGGTAAGAAAAAAAAAATCACTCAGATGCATCGATTATTTTCGTATCAAAAGTGGCCGGCAGTAAAGTAAACTAAAAGTAAGCCAATCGAAAAATCGTTCAGTATTCGTAAAACGTTCGAAGAGCGATAGAACGATTTTACCTCTTTCTTCTTTCTCTTGGGATCATTTGTTGGTTCTGGTTTGTTCGGGGCAAAAGAAGGGCGGCTCGTTAGTTGGTACGGCGTGCGAGCGCGCGCCATTTGGAATTTCTTGCTGCGCCTCCCGGGGGCAAACGCGTTCGTCGATCATGCGAACGAGCGCGCGGGGCCGTACGAGCTCGTCAACAAACGCAGCATCCAACCGTGAGTGATGCACGTGGCAAAAATCAACGCTGAGAAAACGAACCGTAAAAGAACGTAAGAATAAGAGCCAAGAATGAGAATCGCGGAATGAGACCGCGTGAGACGAACACGAAGAAGAAGGGGTAAAAGGTGATTTGCGGTTTTTCCTGGCAGAGAGAACAGAAATCTGCAGAACGTATCTCGCATCGCAACTTCCAGCTCGGCTATCTTTTTTTATCGGTGTGGCGTTTTTTTTATTTATTTATTTTTTTTATTTCTCAAAGAGGGGAGGAATCCTCGACGCTGTGGCCCACGATAATTTGTATCTCAGATTTGTTCAAGCTGCGTCAGCGCTTCTACGCCCCCTCTTCTTTCTCTCTGATCCGCCATACTTGAATAAGAAGTGGAGGAACGAAAGCGGAAGGATGAAAGAAGAAGTCAAAGCTGAAAAGAAGAAGAGACTCGATCTGCCTTTGCCAGGTGCTCCACGATCCCTCTCGCCTTCTTCCATCTTTCTCTCTTTTTCTTCTTCCTCCCTTTCGCCTTTCTCTTTCTCTCTTTCTTCATCTCCTACGTGTTTTCTCCATCAATGTTTTTTCCCTTGTTTCCTTTTCAACCGACAATATGTGCTGTCTGTCTCCGCTTTTGGACGAACGATCTCATTGTCTGTTCCCCAACCGAGCACGTTTGTCTCGTGTTCTCTTCTCCTTAGCACCGCGCATTATGCAATCAACCACTCCACGAATACTTAACACGGCCATTCTCCTATTATGGCGCTTTAAATAATACTTTATACATGTGTTTACTCGATGCAGACTCCCCGTCAATTTTAATTGAGTTTAGGATTGAGATAATTGATTTTTTACTTTTTCCTCCTCGAGCCTTTGTTTACATGTAAAGGAAGAACTCGTTTTCAATGTCAATATGTAGTCGCCATCCGACGTGACATTGTAATGGCATTTTAAGAAAAAGGGCGCGAATTAGTATACGTATGTAAATTATTGTCTCGAGAATATCTGAATTTTTATTGATCAAGAAACACTCCAGCCAATTTGCAATTCTTCAGACAAAATTTATCGTGAAACTATATTCCTTAATCAAATTAAAGTCATTGACAAAATATAACTCAAATATTCTAAATTGACAATAAAAATGGACTGAACATTAATCAAAGTTGGAAACACTCGATTAATAAGTAATTTGTGAAGACATCTGAATCCACATAGTAATAAAAAGAGTGACGTGACCTTTTTTTCACCGCTTTCCGATGAAACTTATTCCCGATGGTTCGACAAGGTTGAAAATAAAGAATCGATGCATGTTTACTCAGCTTGAGGCCAATTATTTTCAATGAAGAATAAAGTCTTGCAGGTTTAGAACTTTCAATGAAACGTCATTTTTCCCTACCGCATAAAAAGTCCCCATATAACTTCCTTCCGTAAGCTGGTCAAATTCCTGTCACAATTTTCATTCTCCCCCTCGTGTTTCTTCGATATGTTGTATTGTGGTTCGAGGCGTGTGCCCGTGGCAACAAAATGGAAGCTCCAAGAATAAAAACGTTTAGAAATCGAAGACGAGAAGAAGATGAGGTGGTCGTGCTGCGACCTGCACTCAATATTGACTTATGCGAACGTATACGCGGAAAATACGATAGGGCTGAAGCCAGGGAAATAAAAGAAACGGTGTTAAAATGAACACGCGTCCGGAAAAACCACCCCTGTGGTCTTGTGCATAAAATCATTGAAAACTTGGACCGGTGAAGGTTTTATTCACATGTACGAAAGTTTCGTTCATCGATGAAGAACCTCCGGGTGTCTCGTAACAAATCTCTCGTTTTGTCGCATGAACGGACACTATTTGTACATCAATACCACTGAAAAAAGCGATATTCAAAAAATGTTGACTCTAAACACCATCGACTGACGGGTAAAAGGGCGTAACCTATAAAACTTCAGAACGTAAGATATTCTCAGGTTTGCCTTTTCGTTGCCCATCTGTCGATATTGTGTAAGCGTGCCCTCGTGCGGTTGACTCGACAAGGGATGAGACGACAAACAACAACACGGTTGAACGCGCTGGTGACAAAACCGCACACAAAAACGGACGCAACGTTAGCAAACAGTACGACAAAGAGCGGTGGATCCTTTAAGTTCAGGGTGGTCAGAGATCGAAAGGCAAAGAGAGGGATCGGAAGGAAAGAGATCCATGAGAGAGGCAAAGAAAGGTCATTTCGGTGAGATGAAGCGAGAAAAAGGGACTTTTTTTTGAGAGAGCGATAGAAAAACAGACCCTTTTTCGAGTGAATGAGAGAGACGAACTATGATTTCCTTTAGAAGGAGATGCAGGATAAGAAATTAGCGAAAGAGTGAGAAAAAGAAGATTCTTTAGGAAAACGACTCGAGTGACAAAGGTCCGTGTGGGCGGGTGGCCCATGTTCACGCGCGACTTTTCCGGTACCGTTGAGCTTTTCAGTCCCATTTTTCCTCTCTTTCTGTCTCTCCTCTTTTTACTTTATTCCTTTTTCCCCGTCGCTCCTGTAGGTAAAATCGCAAGGTGCGTCTACTTCTTCAGCTTCTGAGCGTTTAGCACACTTCATCCCCCTGGAAATCGCACTCCTTATTCTTCTCTAGGGACACCCCGCATCGTAGACACGAGTTTTCTTCTTTTTAGTCTCTTCTTCTTACCGATAGATATACATTTTATGCGCTCTGTAAACAGGCATGTTTGTCGTCTTGCCCTTCGCGCGAGGACACGTGCGTTACGCACAAGGATATAATGGTGGACTCGATCGGAAGCTGTGCACAATACGCGCTTTTTTTTTTACATTGAATTTCAGTCTATGGACGCGCGTGCACAGAATCATTCTATTACACAGAAGAAATCTTCTCGGCTTAGACGGAGATTAAGCTTTTAGGCGCCGCGATATTTTCAAGCTGAAGAAATTTGTGGTATAATAAATTTTAAATAAATCAATGGTTTAAGCATCTACGAATAACACGATTTGAAAAACTTTTTAACAAAACCTTTTTTTTCCAGTTTACAAAAATTTTCAATTTAATAAATCTTAGCGTTGTGCCCCGTATAGCAACTAAAAAATCATGTAAAAATAAATCGCATGGCTACATAAGCCAGTATAAAATAATTTGCAAAGACATCAATTTTTACATCGATCGCCGCGCGTGGGTCTGTTGATTCCGAGCGAACTCACCCCAAAAAGCTGACGGTGCATCACGCCACCGATCGCTCGAGAACTTTCAATAGCCAATTAAATTATAGTAGGGGTAAAATTAAGACCTTTTGGGGGAAATTATACGAATCATTAAAAGTAATGACACAGCCCAAATCAGGTAGTCTGCGACAATTTACGACAATCTGCGACAATCTACGATTAGAACGATTGGTCTCAAGGCAATTCACCTTGACTTTGTACACCTTTTAACTTCACTTTTCTCGATAAACCTACGTTAACTTGTTTTTTAAGTATTGAGTTGGAGTTTCGGCTCATTCATTGGCAAATAATCCCAAAATACCCGTCCTCGATAACTCGTTCCCACGTGACGGTCTTCGTGGGCACATTAGAAGGAGAAACGGATTCATGAATGCAAGCAATTATAAAAAAAAAATTAAGTCCGTTGGGTGAAATCGAATTCAAGATCATTGTATTGTGAGTTTGGCACTGATCCAACCTGCTAAGCTGATATTTTGTAAATTAATGAAAGAAAATGGTACATGCTTATCAGGGCCATACTGTTACTGTAACTAGTATGGTTACTGGCCATTAGCAACTAAGATGGTTACCGTAACTGTAAAAAATAGCTATTCTAGCTAAAAAATAAAATTGGTCGTAATGTTTCGTTAATAGTTACTGTCGTAAAGTATTTTAGTGAGATTTACTCACCGGAAATTAATAATTACTATGTAAATAGTGTAATGGGGATTAAAATTGCGATGGTCCGATCGGAATGAAAATATGCTACTGTTGATCATATTTTTGTCTATATGGCAACATGTTCGTAGTTTTGTATTTACCATATTTTGTATTGTTAAACTTTTTACCACGACTAATAGTACTTTTTATCTAAGATATTGTTATATACACCATTCAGATCGTATGTTCAAATGAACATTTCAATTATAGTTAAGTTAACTATAATATGATATTTCTGTCAATACATTATAGTTAATTTTACTATAACACATTTTACTATGTTAGTTTGTGGGAATATACCATGGTCTTTTCTCTCAGTGCAACATTAGCTACAATTTGTCAGTTTGTCCCCAACAATTTTAGCTACAATTTGAGCAGTTTGTCCCAGGAATTGGATAGGAAAAAGTATTCAGTCCTAAAATCAAAAACAAAACTATTATTTTCCGATGTTTATCAATGCAAATCAATGAGTATGGTATGCTATTATTTTTTCAAAAATTGTCATTTTTAATAGAATAATTATAAAATTTTCATTACTCCTAATGCATGGAATTTAACATGTGTTTTGTGCAGATCATTCTCTCCTTTTCGAGATCGTTAATGCCCAAATACTAATGCCACTTAATTAAATTAAGTGCGCTATAAAAGTGTCATGCAAGACTGATGTGCATGTAAGCCTTGCGCAGTTTGATATGTTTATAAGGATATTTCGCTCGCAACAGGATCTCCTTTGATCGTTAAGTAGTGAAACATTCCACCATAAAAGAACCCGCGTTTAATTATGTTGAGAAAGACTCCATGATGCTCAAAGTAAATTTAACTTATAGAGTCTCTTTCAAAAGAGTGTGATTCAAACAAAATTAAATAAAAATAATTAAATGAGTAATTTTATTCAACAATTATAGATAATGAGCGTAACTTTAATTAATCCTTGAACCCCGATTTTCCTGTTTATAAATTCAATCCTAACCGTGAACTTCTCATCTATGCTCTCGACTCTCGATTCACCATTTTGGAATCGGAAGAAAAAAGATCTTATCCCAAATCGACCACTCATTGGTTGTCGTTTTTTTTTTTTTTCATCGAGTATATAACGAGATGTTCGAACATTGAAAAAGCACCGGGGCGAATCATTATTATCCCATATAGAGATAAGAAGGGAAGATCATCTTCGTGTGTGATGTGTCAGCTGGCTTATATTGAAAATCCAACCCTCCAAATCGTCCAAATATCATTTCCGCACTCTAAGCTTATATGGCGGCTGTGATACATATACAGGATGTCCCAAAAATCTCGTTCACGTTACAATGAACAGTCAAATTATGAAATTTTAACGGTAACAATATCTTGATATTCTTCTTTTTCTTCTTCTTCTTCTTCTTCTTTTCTTTTTGATATATTTGGATCTGGAAAAAGTTCTTCTGGATCTTTTTGAATCCCTAATCCTCACTTTTTATGACCAGCGGAGTGGATTGGCTGATTCATTAATTAATTAATTTCGTATCAACAATACAACAATAAAAAAAATTGATAAGCACTTTTTTCTTCAGAATTTTTCGATCTACTTATATCGTAAATCTTCAGTGTGACAGTTGGGATACTTTGTATTAATAAAATATTTACTAAATATAAATGGCTTGATTTATTTAGAAAATCATCGAAAATCGTTGAAATTAGTACGTTTATTGGGTTGGAAATCCTTATGTATTTCATATTTAGATATGAAATCTTTGTTATCTGTCTCTATCTTGAACCTCCTGCAGTTTTCTCACCTATCTCAAAATCCATGCTGGATCATCCACTCGGAATTCTTGCCATACACGTCGAGGGTGAAGCTCAAATTATTTTCTACCTCTCTATATTTGCTACAGCCCCCTTGTATCTCATCATTCCATTAGGGACATGTAATTGCGTGAATGTGTTGGTAATATTTGCCGCAAGGCGCAAACTATAACTAACCCTCTCAGCTTGTGGGGTGGAAATGCGTTCAGAGTCCTTTAGGGCATCCCTGCCACACCCCTTCGTAACGGGAAGCTCCACCCTCGTGTATCATAACCCGATGTAGAATAAAAAGATGGATAGACTTAGAGTATCCCTCATATTTGTACATACATAATTTCTCATGACGAAGGGAAAAAGTTCAGCCATTGAATTACTTTACTTATTTTGCAGTTTGTGGTACTGGCTCCAAAAAAATTTTTACTTCGCATTTCGAAAGTACAGTTTTTTCATTTCTATTTTAATTCTTTTAATTTCATTTCGTTCAATATTTTTTTAATTGCAAATTGTCCATTCTGGGAAATAGAAAAGTAAGTTCGTCAACGTCAATATTTGTTAGTTCTAATCGTTTGGTTATTATTTTTTATTTAATGTTTAATTTTCATCCATCCAAAAATGTTACACGATTTATATTATTCATCAAATAATTTGTTTAATTTTATGTTTACGATTTCTAATTTGTTTAAATTTGTCTGATTTATGACAAACGCAAAATTAATTATTATTTTTTTCTTGAATTTCAAACGAGGGAATTTCAATCGATTGAAAATTACAAGAACAGATACAAATCATTATTTAATATAATTTTATAATGAGAATAATAAATGAAAACTTAAAAAATAATAATTCAACGTATCCGTTTTTAAAAAGTACACATTTGTTTGTATTAAGGAATTTCGGGACAAGTGGCAAAATGTTATCATTTACTTCAAATTTACAGAGTATATTCTTTGACATATACTGGATGTGCCGTCCAAATTTTAAATTGATCGTCCACACCGTTTTTGTGAAATTAAATATCAAAAAAACATTTTTTAACATGGTGAGATGCCTAAGGTCATTGGTGAACGGCAGTTTTACGAATGGAATACTGCGAAAAAATGTTAAAAACTAATTGAAATACTGCCAAACCACGAAGTATACTATTGCAATTCCGGTGTCCAAAAATTAAACAATTCGTCTACATGGTTTATTAATTATTCACTTATTCGTCAACGAAAATGATGAGTTTTCCCCTCATCGATCGAACGAACAGGCTTTTTTTGTTTGTTTTCGACGAGATATTGCTATGTGAAGTTGGCGTTTTGCTTGAAAACAATAGAATTGTATCGAAACTCCTTAAAAGATTGAATCGCTGTAAAAGCGGTGCCTAATCAGAAGAGCATGACGAAAAGCTGCAGAGAAATATACTTGAATGAATACTTTAGTTAATTCTATAATTCCTATTCCATACAGGAAATATTCTATTAAAGTCTATGGTTCGTGGGAAATTTTCCTAATATTTATTGGACCCGTTAATACGTGATAAATACCAAAAACGTTCACATAAATTTCGGAATGAGTTAAAAATCAATGTCTTTCAGCTTTTTCGTGTCTCATACGTGGGAAAACAGATCGATTATCATTCCAGCATAATTTCGTTTAAGCCGTTGCGCACATAAAACGGTACTTTCTTTACTTTTTTTAAATATTTTGGAAGACTCGTTCACATTTCATTATGAGTATCTTGGAGTCTTTTAATCATTCTTATTCATCAAAAGTTCGATCGATTTAGAGTCGATCGAAAAAAATAAATTGATTAAATCTTAAATATAGTTTTTGAGATGTAATGGCTTAAAGAAAAATTATATTACAACTATTACAAGTGCCAGAAAAAAATAATCTGCCATTGAACCAAAAATGGTGTAATCGTGTTTAATAGCATGACGATATTGAAAATGCTTTTGGTTCCAACTGAACGTTCGTTGAAAAAATCCATCAAATATTAAGTTCCGATAGAATATGTATTTTTAAAACCGTATACTTGACACGCAAAAGAATATGCTGTTAAAATAACAATGCAAATAGCTAGAAAAGAGGAAACTATTTGGAAAAAAAATGATGTTGATTTAATCACGTTGTAATAGTTTATCACATGATAATGATCAAGTATTTTAATGTCACTTTGCATTCACAAGCTGTATTTCATCAATTTATTATTATTTATTATTTAATCGTTGTTTATATATTTTCTGCTGTTGTTTCGTCTAATGGACAATTTTTCGACTCGTTAATACCATTCGCTTGACCCCCATGATCATGAGATCAAACTCAGGCTTTTTGAGCACGTACGACTCTGAGAGGCGAATCCGTGACGTAGCGAGTACGTTTTACCCACGTATTATTATACGGTAAGATTTTGCTGTAGCTAATGAGAGTCGGAGGTGCATGATCGCTCGAAACCCTACAAAATTCATGTATGAGAAAGAGAGTGATTTTATGAGTGTATGAGTGAGAATTTCTCGGCTCAAATCTCGTCTTAACCCGGGAAGCCAACCACGGACAGCAGGTGTGAGTGTAATATAACGAAGTTGGCACAGAGGGTGAGATGATCGGGCGATATATATAGAAAATTTTCATCAGATAGGAAATTATAACGCGATGGGCTTGCGATCAGTTCTTAACTCGTTTCCACCCTTCGATCGATCGTGACGAACACCTTTATCGTAATCGATAATCGCCAACACCATGCTCGTTCAGGTTAAAGACTTTACCTATCTTTAAATATATTACATAAATCGGATTTTCCTGGCAGATTTCTGTACGAAAAAACGAAGAATATGAACGTACCAAACAAAAATGGCAGTATTGAGCATGAAGAAATTGTTTGCAGTTCAGAGAACAGTTTATGAATATATACGCAATTGATATTTCTCGTTAATAGTAAAAAGTACTTTCGACAAAATTCTTTTCTTTTAACTTAAACAAAAACAAATAGACTGAAAACTCAATTCTGTTGAAAAACAGTTAAATATTTTGTTAGATGCGTCCAACAAAATTATTTCGTACAGGCAACAACATTTTTATTCTTTCAACATATTTTCGTTTCGGTATAACGAAGTTTTGTTGAAACATTCAAAATTTTGTTGAATACGTCCAACAAAATATTTTACTATTTCAACGAAATTGGATTTTCAGTGTAAGTTTCAGTCAACACTGAAATTCACTGTAAGATTGAGATTTTTCATAAAATTTACACAAGAATATGAATTTGAAAATTAGTCAACACTCAAATTGCATTAACTATTCATAAATAATCATAGGAATCGTTTTGACGAAAAACAGTTGGTGTTAGAAGTCATTTTGATTGAAAAGATTGAATTTCGTTGTTTTAATTGGTTTGTGACAGCAACTAAACATAATAAATATATAATCAACTTGATTAATTTTTTTACAAAGATAGAGTTCATGACTATATTAGTTAAGAAAAAAACATTGAATATAGGGATAAATAATATTGATTTGTTCTTTTTCTTGAGAGCTTATACTTATTTTTCTTCAGTGATCAAGCACTGGAACACGAATGTGATCAATAACTTGGGACGTGACAAACAACTTTATAAAAAGCCTTTTATCCGAGAGGTACATAGAAAAATAACAATATATATCTATATATTTATATATTTTTTGCTCTTTCGGTTTTACGCTGGCTGAAAGCGATCGGTCTCGTTATCCATTTCTCTTAAATAACCCGACAGTTTTGCCGCGTCATCGTCTCATCATTTCCGAGCATTTTTCCTCTTTTTTTTCTCCGTTCCTCATTGTATTTCCTTTGATTTATTTACTCGAGAAGACTTTTCTGCTCTTTAGAAATAATCTTGGACTTTCGATTTCGAAATAATGATCGAGATAATTGAAAAATTAAGATAAAAAACTTCGTGATTTATCGATCTTTTTCTTTCATCCCTCCAACCTCCAATATAATCAAAATAATAAATTTGTTCGTTATCATAAAAACTGGAAAAATGGATTTGAGATATCACCCTAAAATACCAAAATATTCACTTAGAGCCCTCGCCTGCACTAGGCAAAAAATAACAATTGAAAAAAAAGCCCTGAAAAATGTTCACCAATCTTCCTGTCATTTTTACGAGACAAAGAAATCTTGAACTACAAAGATCGAGGTATATCACAAAACGAGACGAAAATCGATTTTTCCAAATTTAATTACGTTACGAAAAAGAGTAATGAAGCGTGAGATCGTAAAGAAAAAATGGATGAGAAAGAAAATACAACGACGATCGCCCCTTTTTTTTCCTATTTTGCGAATGAGGTGAAAAGGAGGAGCCACCGAGAAGAGTAAAGGTGAAAAATAGAAATTAAGGACCGGTGAGTTATCGCGGTTGCGTGAGAGAGAAGCGGCGCAAGATAAATCACAAACCGCAGGCCGCCGACTCTTGCGACCGCATACTACAACATATTCTATATATAGGTGTATATATAGTGTTACAAATGCACCCTGGTCGCCACCACCACTTTATCCAAGTGTGCTGTAGAATATCGCCAATGCAAAAAGCCCTCCCCGACCTTCTCTGGCAAATCCACGACGCGGAATTAATAGTGCACCGCAAATGTGCAATTCCCTTACCCCGCTTTTCTCGCCACGATCTTTCGTGCCTCATTCACGTGAAATAACCATTCGTTCCTCACTCGTTCTCTCCCCCTCTCTCTCTCTCTTTCTCTTTCTCTCTCTCGCTTTTATACTGACAGATATTTCTGCAATAAAACTGTATTTCTCTCATTCCGAAAAGCAATTATAATTTATGAACGATTTAATAATCGTTGGGAGACACGCGCATTTATAAAATTAACATTATTAATAATACTGCGGACCGTTTTTTAATACAACAGAATGGGACTTCAATTATTGTTTTCCGTTATGATTGATGAATTTATATTCATGGCATGTAAACACGCGTAACTGTATTTCGACTTTTGTAGATTTCTTTCATTTCACAATTTTTTTATTTATTTTTTTAACTAACGGCAAAATTTTTTGATAAAGTAGATAATTTTATTTGTTAACACTTTTTTTTCCGAAGATTTACAAAAAAAGCATAAATATGGGTATCAAAAATAAAATCAGATTAACAAAAAATTATTCACTAGAAATAAAAATCGAAAACATGTCAATTGCCAACTCGCAGTTTCCTCTCAAAGAATTCACATTTCATTTCATCGTATTAAGGAGGTTGTATCGTTTTTCATGTAAAAATTATTTTCCAACTTTACACAATAAAATTTTGTAAATAGAAAGCTTAAGACAGTATTAAACTTCTGGCGGAATATGCCGATGATTCATCGTCTCAAAATTGAGATATTTATTGTTGAAGTTCGCAATTTTTTGAAAGTTTCCATAAGAGCCCATGTTAAACTTGTCATTTTCAACAATGAATATCTCGATTACCAGGCGGTGAAACCTCTCCAAATTTTTCACACATAATTAAATGCTGTTCAAGAAGATTCACGCCAAATTTCAATACATTAACTTGGAATAATCAAATATAATGTATTTTTCGTATGATGCCATATAAATATCGATACAACCTCCTTAATATTAATAAAAAATCCTTACAAAAAATTCACTATTTCCAACAACCCGAAATCAATTGGAATTCGTGGATCTTTAGTGGAGTATGTCTTCGTGTAATTCGTTGATATACTGTTTTCATGCTGCTAAGCTCTCTCTTTCTCTCTTTCTCTCTCTCTCTCTTTCTCTCTCTCTCTCTCTCTCGCTCTCTATCTCTCTCGATTCTCGATTATCGCACGTGTAAATTAAACGAGAGTCACGCAAGTAGCGCTCCAGAGCGATTATAGATATACATAACTTATTTTATACCATGGAGGCATACGTATACAGGTATATAAATAAAATATATCTATATATGTTCGTAGTCATGAACGCAATTGTCTGACTCGCGTGTCGTGTGTGTTCTTTGCTCGCGAGAGCTCGGAATCGACGAATACGATGACGCAAATGATCTTATCGCTAAAATGGTGCTATTGCCACACACAGGAACATACGCTTGTGTATAAATTTATACGTATGTAACATATACATACATTGGGAGCATTCACACTGGGTTCTCTAACCGGATAAACGATCGGTACGGTAATGCATCCTTATACTCTCTCTCTCTCTCTTTCATGCTCTTTTTATCTGTTTGTTTTTCTTTTTGTCGCTATCTCTTTCTCAGGGTGGGAATTACATCTTTACGTGACAATCTCGTCGACTCCTGGTAAAACGAATCTCGTGAATCACAACATCGAGAGAACTCCTTCTTGTAAAATTTATATATGGATATATGTTCGTGTGTGTCTGTATTTTACAAGCTCCCTGTTAATCCACACATGTCTACATCGAGCAAAAGCATCGTGACAGTGATTAGACGACACTTATCTGTAATCACTATCTTTACACGCTCGTGAAAATTAATTCAACGTCAAGTGTGCTGTGCGTGCTTACACGAGGCCAATATAAAATGGCTGGGAATTTATACTAGAATGTTACGACATTACGTTCGACAACAACGTTTTTCATGGGATAAAAAGTCTTTTTTGAAGTCTTTTTATAAAACTGACGATTTGAGTTTATTTCCAACCGTCTTCCAGATCATATAAAGCACATCTGATACCCTCACGAGATCGGTTTGTGAATTCGGAAATTTGGACAACATAAGTTTTTTATTAAAATAATTTTTCTTAATCTTAATTGAATCATTATCATTTTTTTTAATATTGTGTATTGGTTTCTTCATGCTTCCAAAAGATAAATGCGATATTTAGTTTTTTTTTGCACTCGATCCTCCTCCTCGAGGACACAAATTCTTCCAAGGTTTTGCGGTATGCACCGCCATTGTTTAGGAGTATACGAGTGCCGGAGAAGAGTTCGCGGCCATGTTACCGCGTCTCCGAGCTGCTCAAAAAGACCACAGAATCCCGAAGCCCGAAGAGAGTAGAGCAAGGGGAGCCGGAGGAAGAAGGAGGAGAAAAGTAGACGAGAAGAAACGTTGCCTCATGAAAGAGCAGTCGAAGAAGAGGTAGAAGGGACGTTATGAGGGAAGTGGACCCTTGGGAGTGGTGCAAAAGAAAGGATAAAGTTTCTATCCTCTCTCCTTTTTCTCGTTCTTCTCTAGCATCGATCTTCTTTCTTCTTTTCTCTCTCATTACTTCTCCATTCTTTGTCTCATGGACCAACGGAATACTGCCTTTAGCAATCTTCACGATGTATACTCGAAGTCTTTTCTTACAGAGGTGCGTACACAACCTATACGGGGTGACTGGTTCTCGAGCCTTTTATCTCGCTCTCTCTCTCTCTCTCGCTCTCTCTTTCCCTTTACCTTCTATAATTATAAGCCATAACCGCATCGTTTCATCAAACCCGATCACCTGGACGTTACCATACCTGGACCATCGAACGTATAGCTCTTCTACATAGCGAACACTTACATCTTTCTCTCTCCATCTCTTTTTCCCATTATCTCTTACTCTTTTTCTCAATGTGCTGCCGGTTACGAGGGTGCCTTCGCGGCTGCCAACACTTTAGAACCATTCTATATAAATCCCAACAGCTATACACTAGCTAAATGAAGCTTTTACACACGTGTCCCGCTATTTCCGATTGAGTTTGTTATGGGATCAACACTCTTTTTCTCACTTCTTGATTTTCTTTTTCTCTCTCGTTTACTTCTCTCTTTATACATCCTCCTAACCACTTTGCCTCGCATTTCTTTTCTTTATTTATTTTCTCAACTACTTTTTGATTCGTCTCCTTATCGCTTTTTCTCTCTCACTCTCTGAAAATTGATCGTTTCTTTGTGACTCGAGAAGAGATCGATTGACAGCTTATCGATGAATATAAATTGCTACTGTGACCAGGTCCGGCCTACCGAAGTCTCAAGTTTCCGTTTACTCCCCCGTTTCTATGTTGAATCAACACAGAATATCGCAGCGTAGATTTAAGAGAAAAATTCTTCAACAAGGATTGGAACGTGTGACTTGTTTATGAGATTTGCATTGAACTTATTTCAGTGGGATATAAAATTCAATGTTAGCAATCACATTTTTTCTGGTTCAGAATAAAATGAAGAAAAACTATGAAGTTAAATGTATTCTCAGGGAAAAGTTGGGAAACATCGAGAGTTGGCTATTTTTTTAACAGATTTTCTGCAACATATACAACGATGCCTTCAAATTGATAATTTTGCATTAACCAACTGAATATACTCATCAGAACCAAAGATATGAGAACGTGTGTATCATTTTTTTTGAAATAAGTACAAAAGAAAATCATTCTTTTTTTTTATCAAACATCTTCATATGTACTGATTGTTATTTGCGAGTATAACATCTGTATGGAGCGTGAATTGGTCATGAATTCGTGTTTATATATCGGGGTGCATTAATAGGGAAACAAGTTGTGATTTCCTCCCCTACATATGTAGCAAAGAAGAGGAGTATGAGTGACGAGAAAGGGGAGGATATATAGAAACGTATACGCATACACTAGCTGTTCGATCTTCTCGAGGGGCTTTTTGCAGATGGCCGTTTACATGGCCACGATAGTCCCTTAACCACATCGGAGAGACGGATAATTGAGTATTGTAAGGGCGACAACAAAATCAAATTTTGGGTGTGTATTAGGCTGTATTATATAGAATACTAGCGGTCTTTTCGTGACTCCCCTCTGTTATATAATGTGTACACGCGTTTATTTATTTCGGTCTTTCTTAGGTTCGTTCATGAACCCGGTCCAGTGTCAGTTATGCTCATCCCTGCATTTTTCTTCAGCAGCAAACACGCGTTTTCCTTGCACCCTCCCTCCACTGTATTTTGGAACATTCGTCATTGCATTGTTGCCCAGACCCTGGACACAAATTCAGACGATTTGTACTCGATGTTCTGTGTGAGTAGGAGACTCTGCGGGAATAAAGAGGCGGGCCAAAGAGACAGATGCGAGTCTTCTGCCACGAAATTCCCTACATCAGCCATCTTGTTCTTTTTTACCGTTCCATCGCAGTGGATCGTCGTTGCGGTAGTTTTTCTAAATTATATATAAAGAATCAATCGTATTTCGAACGATTATCGATAGCATTATAGAATAAAGTACCTCAAAATCTGACGACATTTGTTCAACTCTTTAAATAAGTATCATTTTATCCATTATCCAAAGTAATTAATTATTACTAATTCAATTAATAGTTGAATCAATTCATTTTATATTGGGAGCACATTCAAAGCCAGATATTTATTTCCAATTGAGAAACTTCTAAAATATTCCAGTCCAGTTTCGACTTTAGCTAATGATCCAAAAAAATTCAACATTTTTACTATTTTTTTAATCGCTGCCTTGCACGAAATGTTTTATTTTCATCCTTTCAATCTGGCTCGACTCTCTTAATGAGCGCATTTTAGTTATATGGAGGCGCCACTCGAGCCTGAATCGATAAGAGTTTTTCTCAAGTGTTGTTATCATCACGCGTGCCCGTACTTATTATGTCACGTGGATATATCACGCTGAAGATTACCACTCTAGATATGAAAACGAATGTTAATTTGTAGATATATATATATATATATATATATATATATATATATAATGATAGTCGGGTGCGAGCTCGCTCAGATTACTTTGTGACGCCTCCGACTTGTAATATGTGAGCCCGGAAGCGAAAGGGTTGTCGGATAACGCACACAACATGACAAAGCTCATTAGCAGTTTTATCGATTAACTATCAACAGTAGTTTTTTTTTCATGAATAATGCACTTAACGCAAATACGTTGAATCGGGATACAAAAAATTCTGAACATATATTTTCTAATATTTGAGAATGCCTTTTCATTTCGATTAATTAATTAATTAATTTTAATTAAATTTAAATTAATTAATTTTAATTAAAATTAATTTAAATAAAATCGATTTTTTTTTTCATTTCATAGAATGTTTTGTACCTTTAAAAGTCGCATTCGATAAGAATGCTAATTATTTCTAGGCGACAGCAAAAATTTAGTAAATATGATAATGTAATTCTCATAATAGGAAGAATTTTGCTAATTGCAGGAAAACTTTGATACTCAACGAATTATAACATAGCGATCGATATAAATACTCCTCGTGTTATGAAGATTGACATTTCCCTAAAGAATAATAGTAAGCGACTTGTCAACGGATTCAGGAGATTTTTAAAAGTTGTAGTACTGATGATTTTAATCTAGATGTAATTTGGGATTAGAAGGAATTAGTGAAATGAATATAATTGATTACAAGTTAGTGATAACGCTGCGAAACAATGATCAACATTTATTGTGAACGAAATAAAAATCGTGACTCTATTCCAACAATTAATTACAATTGGTCTTCCCCATAAATATTCACAAATTACGAGAGAAATGTTATATCAAAACATTTCGAACAGTTATTCATTCTGATGATGATTATCCTTTTACAACTTTTTCTACCACTCGTGGCTACTGATTATCCGATTAAGCCCATTTGCGGGCGAATTGATTCTACGAGGATTATTTTCAGAGCAGATATATGTTGAAGTAAAGATCTGTAATTAATATGAAATTATTGCAATGATAATAGTAGCTTAACAATTAATAGCTGTTCGGCATTATTTAAAATAATATAAAAAAAAAATATTTAATTCTCAATTGTTACTTCTCATCCAACTTACTTGTACTAAATTCGAATGGTCTGCATTTTTATTCTTTACAACTTTTTTAACACCCCCGTTCATTCCTTTTTTCATTTATTTCACAATTCTTCTCGTAGGTTCTTGCAAAATAAGCGATTCCGTATATTTACTCGTGGTGGATTATCTCGTATCAAGGAGCACTTTTTCTTCTTTCCTCGTATATAGATTTCTCGTTGGACAAGAATCGCTTGGCACAGGCTCTCGGTGAGAATAACGTTCCTCACGTGACTAAGTGCCATTATCCTCTCTAGTGGCCATGTGCGGTGGCCACAACCGGGCTCCACGCGATCTCTGTCACCTAATAACGTTTCGCCTAATCGGAAAGAACGATAAGACCGAAATATTCGTTGAGACATGCGAGACTACGGCTACTGCCGTTGCCCTCTCTGTCTACTCTCATTTCTTCGCCTCCTTTTATTCAAGAGAAGGAGCAAGTACACTTGAGGGTGTATATGCACTCTTATGGTATTTTGCACGTAATACACGACATCAACACGAGACTTATATACTCTCGAGGCTTTTGAATGTACCGTCGGCAACAAAATTGTCCGATAGTCAATCTGCGGCCATTGTATCCTTAAAAATAAATGAAAAAATAGTGTTTTAAAAAAATAATTCTAATACTGCACTGAGTTAGACAATTCGGTAATCATTTTTATATGATAAAAATAATTATGTTGATGTCGTGATTCATAATGAAACAACGGTATAATTGTGGATGAAAGTGATACTAATTGATGTTTTGAAACGCGGATGGGAGGGTTCGAGTAAATAATTAAACGTAAGAGCCAATTTTTCTTGCTGGAAAGAATCCAAGATTGGGCAAGAGATTTGAGAAACAATTAAACATTCTCGCGCTGGAGGAAACAAATGGAGTCTCATTTTTATCACGCGTTTGTACGAAGCTCGGGAGTTTCGGCTTCTCAGAGAACCGCAGGGGCGTTTCTTTAGCGCCCTAAAAATTCTCCTCGAGAGTGTGGAACGAGTGAGATGAGGAATAAGACACGTCGGATTTTTAATATTTCTTATTATGACTGCCTCCGGGAGGGATAGCGTTATTAGCCATCAGGTTATATGTATATATACTTCGGTGGAACGCGTTTCGGAATTTTCGTTGATGCATTGCGGGGCGTGACTCGTTCCAGCAGGCGCAGTTGTAAGCTTTTCTCTGTCCATCCTGCCATCTCTGTCTTCTCATCGCCCCACGAGTTTTATATTATGTTTTGACGTGTTTTGACAAACGGGGCGCCATTATATCGTTATGCGTTAAAATTTCTGGACCCACGGAGTGCGCAACACGTCGTTTTCAGAGCCGAGAGCATGAGTTGCGTTTCTCTCCGACGGTGAACAAGCCACGACCTAGGTGGGCCCTCATGTGTTTCTTCTCTTCTGCATCTTCTCGTACCAGAAGTTCCAAAATTCTCTCGTGCTCGTCACGAACGAGCGAGAAGCAAAGAAAAAAAAAGATAAGAGATATAAAAGAGAATTGGAGAAAAAGAAAACGATCAGACCATTCAACGAATGACAAGAAAAGAATGCGAGCCATTTTGCTGGTCCCAAAGATCTTTCTTTTCTCCCGACGACAATTACTCGGACGAAGATCTTCTGCAATTGAGCTGGTAAATGGACGCAGTGAAGGCATAAAACTTTCAAGAGCTACCTGATTTTTCTTATACCTTTTCTCTCCGAGTGCGATTACGATTACATTCCTTCGAGCTTATACCTCTGACTCGTACCGTGTTGGTCGTTCCCTGGAATGACCATTCAGCATCCCTTTTATGACCCATGGTCGCTTAAACCACTCAGCAAAATTTCTGGTCCATAAGAAGATTTAGCTATATTTTTCTGGTGAATTCGTTCACTAATCGTTTTGTAACGAACAACAAAGAAGTGAACTTTCGGATTGATTCGAACGAAGATTCTCGGTAACACCTGTATTCAATCTCGTTCAGCTATTGTAAGAAAAAGAGACGTAAAAGATTATAGAGCAGTGGAAAGGTAATCGTTGGCGTTTGTTTAGCTTTGTTAAGCCCTTCTCGATCAGCGTTCCAATCCTACCAGTTTCCTTTCCAGTCTGCCCGCCACTTATCCCGTCCACCGTCCTGTCAGTGCTGCCCTCTTCTGGCATCCACACCGACTTTCTCCCCTCATCTCAATAGATGCCGAGTGTTGATCTGCTCTCGCAAGTATTCAACATTCTTTTGCTCAGTAAATGGATAATTCGATAATTACCCTTCCGAATCTAAAATAAAATTAGAATGAAGGGATAAAAGTAATAAATAAGAGTGGTTGGAGTAAATTTCAAGCAGTGGTATATGTAAGGACCCTACTCTTCGTTGGTTCTGAGTTTGATTTACTTGTGCCTGCTGCAAATCTATGTTTCTGGGTCTAGAATTAAATAAATTATATATTATGATTTAAACATATTCTTGATTAACCAATCATTGCTCGAATCTTCATGAATCCATTCTTCTTGTCGCACACGCCCAGAATCGTCGTCTTTACAATCTCAACCCCAGAGGGATCGATACTTTGAACCTTTCTATTAACGCACTGTCTCTATCACGGGAATCATGATTGAAGAAGCTTGTACAGCGAAGGAAGTACAAAGACCTTGGTTTATTCCCTCCATCTCTTCGCGTTGCCAGGGCGTAACCAAACAGCTAATCGTCGGGAGCACGCCCCCACACGCGATGCGCGTAATGAATACGTAGGTAACGTACACCTATTTTCTCTCTCTCTCTCTCTCTCTTTTTCTTTCTTTCTTTCTTGATGGTTTGTTTCTCTTCCTTCGAGTTGATGCTCCCCCAGGATTATAAAAGGTAGTGTATGTGGCTGTAGCAAAAGTCCGCGGGCCAACAGCATCAAGGGATTGAAGTTGTAACGAGCCCTTGTTTGTTTTCTGGCTGCGAACAAAGAGAAATTTTAAAGAATGCTAAAAAAAAGAGGAAGCGTTTAAAATGATTTAAAAAACAAGCAGAGATTCATTATTTACTTCATCTTGACACTCAGCCTGATGGAACAGCTTGCTTCTTCAAACGAAGAAAAAAAAAAAAAAACAAAAAGAAACCCCAAAAAATACGACGAAAACGTAAAAATTGAGGAGTTAATAAATATGAAAGGATTCTCAGCAGTGGAGCATTTAATCCGTCCTTTCTGCATCCAACGCCCCGGGACTCCAAACAAACTTTATCAAGCGACCGTGGCGAAAAAGAAGTGTCTCCCTTCCATTGGATGACCAAAAGGCAACCCAAAAGGTAGTTCTCCCGCTGGATGATGTATATCAAAAAAATCTTCTTTTTTATTTATTCCATGAGAATTGTTCAACAGCGGGAGCGCATCGCAACATCTTTTCGTTAGAGGTATAAACCGTCGGCAAGAGCAGCAGAAAACCCGAGAAAGGTTTGACCAGGGATTCAGTAAGAAAACTTGGTTGTCCGTATCGTGAATTGGATACCAGGTTGGTTGTTCTCCTGGGAGCTTATCTAAGTAGGAGAGAGAGCAAGCTAGTTGGGAGGAGGCACAAAACAACCAAGTGGTTTCGCGTGCTGCTACAGCAGCCAGCGTTTTTTCCTCCTTCGTCTCTCGTATTTGTTTGTGATCTCTCTCCTTCTCTTACTTTTGTAAATGCTTTAAAGCGAGCGAGAATGCCAATGGACAGAGAACGTATTCGAGAAATGAGACGTCGCGTCTGGAGACTCGCTGCGGCTAATGGAGTCCCGTGGTTGAAGTAGAAAGATAGAGGGGAAGTCGAGAGAGAGAGGGGGAGAGAGAGAGAGAGAGAGAGAGAGAGAGAGAGAGAGAGAGAGAGAAGGAGCAAAAGATGTTTGGGATCGCGCGGGATCTCTTTCAGTATTGAAGCGACAGAAGACTCTCTTCGCCGGTGAGATAGTCACACGAAAGAAGAAAGGGGGCAAGGGAAAAAGATTGGAAAAGAAAACGAGAGAGCATTGCACATTACGTTAAGCTTTTTTGCCAACTCGAACAACGCCTCAACAGCTGTACCAGATCTCTCTTCTCTGTATAAATACATACATTCATGTATCTATATATGCATATATATATATATATTTATATAGAGAGAAAGAGAATCTCGGTGATGTTGTTGAACCGGTCAAAGTCGGCGGATCAAGGAAAGGATGTCTCTCGCGATGTCGCGAGAGATAGAGATCGCCCCCGCGGGGGTTTAGATGTCTTCGAAGACCCACATCAGACTATCACTTCTGCTTCCCGATCCCGGACTAAAGACGGGCTTAGAGGTTCCTGATGTTCGTCCGAGTTGAGGGAAAAGAGGCACGCCCCGATTCATTTTGATGCTGAGAATCAAGGCTTCGTATATATGTCGAAAAGTATAAGTCAGAAGGGCGTATCAAAGAGGAAGCTCATAGAATTAGCTGTCTTTTTGGGTCTCGGCTATTGATATGATGCAGGATTCTATGGGATTGAGAGCGGTGACATCAATAGCTGGTGCCAGAGGCTGTAGGGACTTAGGCTTGAAAGACACGTTGGTCCAACAGACATGGTAGGATTACACCAATAGAGAGAGGACAGAGGGGGAACCGAAAGAGAGAGCAAGAGAGAGAGAGAGAGAGAGAGAGAGAGAGAGAGAGAGAGCAACTTAGCCATGCCGGGTCAGCAGTTGAAGACCTTCTATAGGACTGATCCTATGGTCCAGGTACATATAATACCTGCGGCCCTCGTGTGCTTTCTCCACATTCACATCGAAATAGCATCCCAAGCCGTATCTTTGACTCCGCAACACCACGGGATACTCTTAATAGACCCGAAGAGACGAGGCTTGTTTGGACGTTTGCGGTAAACAGAGCGATACCGGGTGATCTATGTCTGCTCCTGGCCTCCACTACACCACAGCTCTACACGGCCAAAGGGAAATCCCCCTCGTTTTTCTCTCTGTTATAAGGGATGAAACGAGCCGCACTTTACTCCCTTGATCAACAGGGTGGCCCAGGCTGATTTTCGGCTTCTTTAGCATCAACAACTAGCCTGCTGTTACCTATCGTAGATGCTTGTCGTTCACGACTCGATACTCTTTGTTTTCTCTGATCTACCAGGATAAACGTTGCAGATAACAGAAAGCAAGGTGAAAAAGCACTTTCGTATGACAGGTCTCGTTGCCTATCGTTGACTTAATGGCACCTGTTTAAGTTTGTACGGTTTTTCGTGCTTGGGAACTTTGTTTGGGTGGTGAGATTATAAAGAATGATAAACAGTCACTTAAATCGAACTTGGGAAACTTTAAACTGTACTAATCATCTGTTTATTCGAATCACCTAGTATTTTCCCAGGATATTTGAGTCAGATGTTGATTTAGGAATTTTACGATTGAAATGATCGTATAGGAGGATAATTTAGGTTTAAAGCTCCGCAGTTGATAATCTTGCATTCGACCAAGTAACAATTGTTTAATGGAGTATAGAAATGCACTGCACAGGAAAAAGTCATACTCACAAATCAAGTAATGCCTATAAGTGGATTACCATATACGATAAAAAATAACGATGCAGCACTCTCGAAAGTTCATATTGCTCTAAATAAAGATTCATATTCGTGAGACACATTGAAAACTTAAGGTGACAGGAAAATATCTTTCATCTTCTGCTTACCATCTAATAAGCATTCTTACACAATATGTGACCCTTTAAATCTGTATTTCGTGCGTAGAAATACCGATTCGGACGGTTAAAAGAAGAATAAAAGAAAGGAGGAATAAAATAGAGGGCGCACTGAAAGAAAGAAGGTGTTCTGCGCGCTCTCGATTTCTTTCCTCATCCCTTTCCGGCTTTTTGTGACGCTCACACACGCTCTCACGCGGCTGCTTGTCGAAGAAGGTGCAACCCGCATAATATTAGGAGAACGCGCAAAGCGTTTTATGGTTAGCCCACCCAAGTAGCCGAAAGCGAAGCAGAGCACACATTTCGACTCTGCCGAGTTCTCGTTTCTCTAACAGGCGCGCTGTGTGCTTCTTTTTTCCCCCTTTTCTCTCTTTCTCTTTTTTCATCTTCGTTTTTTTCTCGTCAAGCGTTTGCTCTGTTTCGCCCGCGGAGCCACCGAGACAGCATCAAGATCGGCAGGTCTCTCTGCATAACACGTGCTATATAAATAGCACGCGATCTTGCCGTGCTATGCGTCCTTGTAAATGTTTCGGAGAGAGACAGAAAAGCGAGCCAAGTTCGTGCTGCCTAGAGCTAGAGAAACTAATACATGTATATATAAATAGTCGAAAAACGATTAGCGAAGCCCGCCAGAGTCGTGTGTCGTCCCGCGTTGACGATCTCTCACGGTGATCGATACTCGCACGGTACCCACCTGTGATCATTTCCATCTCCATCTCTCTCTTTCTCTCATTCTTGTAGAGATCTCAAAAAAGATCGTTGTTATCAGACAAACCAAAATAGATCTTTTGGGATATACGAGAAACTTTGTTCTCACTCCTTTAACGGAGTATAATGTTCTTTAAGAAACGTTTTAAAAGTCGCAAAGAAAGGAGACCTTTTTTCATCATTTTTTGGCAAGTATAATTTATCAATTATCCAATTGTCAGTTTAATGACGTGTAGTTCAGGAGTTTTTAAAAAATTAGTAACTGCATGATTTAATTACAGATTGTAGTGCAATGACGTGTGGTTTGGCGGAATCCCAAAGTAATCAGTTTGTTCATTTTAACTCAGAAGTACACCGTAGGTTTCAAAGATAAATGAGATTTTAATTATTATACAAAATGTTTCAGGTATTGTTCTAACATTTGCATGAATGAGCGTAAAAAAATCAAGTTTCAAAGTGTTAAATAATAATAAACATTTAGAGTTTTATGAATATTCTAGACGTTTTTAAATTAACGTTCTTTGAGAACGACTATCGGTTCAAATAAATCATGAAAAAGTCCAATACCAATTTCACCGATCGGCGAATCGATTGAGCGATTTCAAACACTATTTTCCGAACAACAGACGAAAGTCGTCCTCAAATCTCGTGGATCTAAATTCCCATGGTACAAGAAAAGCCGGCCTAAGTCACCCCAATAAAATCCTCAAAGTTACAAGCCACCCTAAAAAAAGAAACGACAACATAACGTGTGAAAATAGATCCCTACCGATATAAAGATGAACAAATTTTCCGCGGTACGAGTAACTTTGATCCTGGAGAAAAATTCCAATATCCCATGGGGGATAAAGGTTGTAGAATCGGTATTACGGAGCTTGCGTTATAAGATCGAGAATTCTGGTGCGTGGATCATGACAAAAGGTAACAATTACTTTATTTTGACTATGTGACGTTTGGCCACAAAACCGTAAAATAAAATATAGAAAAAAATCCACTTTCATACGAAAAGGTGGAGACGATAGGAGAGCTTCTTCTCACTTTTATTTTGTGTCCTTCGCCGACAACAGGCTTTGTCGAGTCAACGCCATTTGATCTCTCGGTACAGAGCACTCTTTATGCTCACTCTGACTTGTTTTCTTCGTGCATTATTGTCCAGGCTGGCAAGGTAAAAATGTCTTTTAGAAAGGTTGCTTTGACTTGTGGTGCTATATACATCACTGCATCGTAGAAATGTATGTATATCGGCTTTTAGGAAGCAAAAGGGCGTACCTTTAACAATTAACGAAGGAAGGGAACGTTGTTGAAGTCGTTTTGCTTCTTACCTGCTGATATATTAACTTCAGCATCTCTCCCTGTTCTCCTACCTGTCAACCACCGCAGCTAAAGTCTCGAGGCCACAGATCTTTAACCAAAGAACTCTCTCGGGCGACAAATGGTCCCCCGGGTAGCACTTTGCCCAACGCCGAATTCTATGGGGGTGCGTTTTCAACCCCACAACCCCTCGAGCTCTCTCCTTCCTTGTTTCCCATCTCACCCACATTCGTCTATACTATTTCGTACATATATTCTCATAGAGCGAACTAAAGGTTCAAAGTCGCTTGATGTCACACGTAAATTTCACTCACTTACGCCCCTTTGCTTCGGAGAACTCAATACCCATGTGTAACACAGTGCACAGTGTCAAAAAGGGAATAAACTTATGGCTATAGTGGTTACTCGCAACGCCCACGCAAGAATAGCTGCATCAAAACTACCATCAACCCCTCCAAATGCCACCGTGTTAGCAAACAATCATTTCGATGAAGATTTACGAGGATTCTCTCTCTGTCTCTCTCTCTCTCGTGTTCTCGGTTAGGATGCTGCAGGTTGTCGCTTGATCCCTTTCTCTCTTTTCTCGGTTGTCTTTTTTTATCTTTTCTCAACCTGTCTATCGAGACACGCTTTTTCGCCGTGTGCGGTCCTCGAAGTCGACTTTTCGGGTAGAAATGACATATGGAAAATAACAAAGGAAAGAGAGAGATCTCGCCTACTTTGCACCTCAATGATCCAATTTCGAAGTGCACGAACTGAAAAAAAGAATCCGACAATATGGAGGTTCGAATGAAATTTGCATTTTTTTTTCCGAGTCGTTGAAATTTTGGTGGGTACTTTATATTTATTTGTTATAGAAGCTCCAGAGCATTCTGATGCTCACGTATGTCTTTTTGTTCTCAATGAAGCATTCTCATTTCTTGGATGAATCGAAATAACGAGCGAGAACTATTCTTGTACGTGAGAAGAAATTTTGATCCTCGCGAAGAACATCGAGAGAGAAAAGGCAGGGAAAAATGAGCGACGAATTTCCTCGGGCAATCACGTTAACTTTTCACGATTTTACGTGGCATTGCCAACAAAGAGAAATTGAGATCGCGACGAACCCAGAGAATTTACCGTCTCGTTTGACCGGTATTCATACGGAAAATGATGAGATCTTTGTTATTTTTTTGATGCATGAAACATAAAATTTCTCGGTTCGTAGGAACGCTAGACGAGAGCAAATCAAGCATGGCAAGAATAAGAAAACTATATACACTTTGCAATTATAGAGACGATGAAAAAAAGTGTATTCAACGGGAGATTAACTTATGAAACGAGAGACGTGAACTTACGAGTACGTGAGATTATTTTTATGTGCGTTTTTCTTTTAGTATTCTTTTTTAAGTTATTTTATTTTCAAGTAGCAGAAATACCGAGGATTTCTCATCTCGTATTCTCGCTGATGCAAATGTATCCATGCGAGTACGTACATATATCAGCGACAATAAACACCGAAATCATGTTTTACACATGAATGTGAGAAGTCGACGATTTTCGAGACTTTTTTTGTCCCCGATTCAACTAAAACGTACCAAAAAAGGAAACTCACTAGCGACAATGAAGTTGAATAGCATAAAAACTTCCAATTCGGACTCTTCTCACGTGTCGAACGAAAAAAAGGGAAAAAAAAAAATAATACAAGTCACCAAATGCCACCTGAAGTCAATTGACTGTCGACGACTCGCTCGACCACGGATTATTCAAATTTTTTAATTTTTTTTAGTGAACCGAAATCAATGCGGTATAACCAAAAAATAAATTTACAGTGACAACTCGTGAATATGGTGAAAATAGACAGCTTAATTTGACAAAACTTATGTAACAATAATGACGACTGGATAATGAAGAAATTAAGAAGACTCGATTCGAGGATTCAAATAAATCAGGAATTTAATGGTGAACAAGGTACGCTTTTTAATTGCTGTGAGAATTATCGGACTTAGTGCTCTTGGTGAATGAAACGAAATAGTTTTTCATAGGAAACAATACGATTAAAAAAGAGGGTGAAAATGTTCCTGGGGTTGTTCAGGATGTCAGATATTCGGGCAAGTGCGCAACCAATAAAACTGTAGTTATTGTTTTTATGTCACGTCGGAGTGAAATTTTCAACTTTCCGTGATAATTGGAAACGAGAATATACTTGTTCATTTTATGTGCTAGATTTTTCAACCTTTTCAAATACTTTTTGAGTACATCTGTTATAAATATGTCATATTTTTTATTGCAATTAATCTACTTTTTATTTTTATTAAATTTTTAAACCGTAAAATAATTTTTCTCATTATTTGAGCTTTGTTCTATCGCAATATTTCTATAAACTAAAGGATCTTTTTACCACTAACGTTTCCGAATTTTAATTCGGTTTAAAACGGTTGATTTATCCTAGAAAATCATTCAAAAACGAGGGACCCACCGTACAATATTACGAGATCGGAATCACGAAAAAATTTAAAGAATCTCCGTGCAAAGCCATCGGGTTTAATCGGTAAGATTTACGCGACCTTCTATAGGAGTCATCATAAAAAGTGTGGCGACCTTGAAACTGAGGGTGGAAGTAAAAAAAAATCTGGAGATTCGGAATCTCGTCCGAGATCGTTAAAAAAATCGAAAGGAGAGGATAAAATCGAAACGGTGAAAAATGAAAAAACGAGATTAACCTCGACGACGGAAAAGGGATTTTTCGCGAATGATAGCTTACAAATTTTGCGCTATCAAGATGCAAATAAAAGATTTCTTCGCGTTGCTCGAGATTCCTTTGCATCGTCGCCTCGCAGTCCAAATCACAAACCGATCAAAAAAACTCGCGAACGTCCGGAATCTTATGGGAAACGAAAAAAAAGAACACGTTGTCAAATCACCGGCTGCAAAAATGTTAAAAGCAAAGTTGAAGTGAGAGAGGCTGCAACTGACGTGAACGTTGATCTTGAAGAATTGATCTGTAAAATTAAAGAGCTCAAAAAAAACGTACAAGATCTTGAAACAGCTAAGAAAAATGCTCCCTCGGTAAATAAGGCATCGAAGTTGCAAATTAATAATAAATCTACAATTTTAAATCACTTAATTTCGGTTTAGGGAATTCCCCGATTTGACTCTTCACCGGTATATAGGCCCAAATTATAACAATTAAAATGAGTGGAATCTGACTTATTCTTTCGCGTTTAAACCTGGAAAGCAAAAAACGAAAACATACAATAATTTGAAAGAAAAGTGGTGATTCGAGAACTAAAGAGTCAGAGTCAGTCTCAACGCTCGACATTTTTGATACCGAAAATTCTTGGTCATGGAAATCATTTTTTTAGAGTTCTTCCAAATACTTGCACGTTCTCAATTTTCTAATTCACATTAAATATACATTTGCATTGAAATATTATATAAACTTTTAGAAGAAAAAAAAAGAAATATTTTAATAAATCATTTAATTAAATGTGCTCGGGTGGTAGCTGAAGAAAAAAGTGCCGGGATCGAACGTGAGTTGTCAGACGGATGAGAAATTCATAACCGATATTTATGGAGCACAAGAATTACTTGGTTCTTGTAACAACAATCTGTCGAAAATCCGAAAATTTTTGGGAACGCGTAAATGCCAAAAGCTGATCGAACAACATCGGAACAAACAATGCTGCGATGAAAAACATCCTCATCTCCACAGTCTCTTGGACGGTCTTGAAGTGGTCGTTAAATTTCCCAATGAAAAAATTATTCATGATAAAGTGCACGTGACTGCAGATCCAACTCCCGTAAAACGCTCTGACGATCAACCTGAAAAACACCGTGACGAAAAAGGTCACGAAATCAAAGTGAGCGAAGCCAATAAATCTGAGGAAGCCAAAAGACATCAAGACTTGACATGTTCCGATGTTTGCACCACTGACACAACGAAACCCAGTGAGCCCAAGAATTCATCGAAAAAAGCTGCGAAAAAAAAGTCCCCCAGCACTAATTTTGCAAAATCATCGGCTCAAAAAAACGGCGATATAAAAGAGGAATCTGGAACACCGAGAAACGAGAAAAAAAATCTGGAAATAAAGACGGGAAATCATTCGAGTAATCCTGCGCCGAATGAAAGTAATTTTAGACATTTATTAAACAACTAAAATCATCTTTCGATTTCTTAAAGTGAAATTACTAATTTCTTGGTCTCACTAGTTTCGATATTTTCTTTTAATTTTACGGTTTTTTATTTTGAGTATTTATATTTACCTATTCATTTGCTTTCGAATGAAACAATTTCTGGCAAAATTAAAATATTCATAGAAACAACTCAATCAAGAGAAGCCTGGTATGGAAAATCCTCACTCACAACTGAAAATGGACCGTTGGAAACATTTGTCAGCGAGAATGCACCAAGAATACAAACGGCTATCAAGAGAAGGGAAACGAGACTGAATTCGAAGCTGGTTCGTTTAGATATTTTCATCGTATCATATTAAGAGGTGTTGGGGTAAAATTTGAGAACACTTGGTCGTGATGAAGAGAGTTTAATGAATTAGAATTTAACTATAATGACAAACATTTCATTCAAAATAAAACACAGTATCACAACGGAATAAATTCAATTCCGACCTTTGTGATTTAATCCTGAGTCTGATCGATTACGACAATTTGGTATAGTAAAAAAAATCTTCCATACTCGGAAAAGAAAATATCACAATAATCGTCGTACTCTGCACTACAAATTGGGTGCGAAAAGCATTTCTGGTACGATTTATGGAAAAAAACTTAAAAATTTGGATCAGCGTTGCAGCGTTGCAGAAAAATTTTCCGTTACATTCGAAAAAACTTTGAATATTCCCCACTATAGTTGAAGGAAACTAAGTATTCCCCGCTGTAGTTATAAATTTTCATTCATTTTTCATCCATCAAAATCCATTGAGAATCGTTTTCCCGGACGAATTATATGCGATTATTCGTCCAGATATAAATGAAAACTATCATAAATTGTATATCCGAATGGATTACGTACAAATTACGTACGAGGGAGTTTCAATATACCATTATACTGTAGAAAAGTTAATTAGAAAAGTTAAATAAAACAATTATAATCGCATTCTCGACAAATATCTGGACGAATACCAGTCTTGTATTCGTCCGGTATCCGGACGGCTAGACACAGCCTTAATTTAAACTCGAATTGATAAGACTAATAAAAGTGACAAATTTTGGCGCTTCTTGAATGAATGATTTACAGTATTGGATTTTTCAACATTCGAATTGTGATTTTAATTTTGTATTTAACGATGTCAAAAATCTCAGCATTTGTCTTTATGAAAAATTGATATGTTAAGGTGCTTTTTGAACATATGATGGACTATTTCAAAAATAGTTTTTAATTACGAGCGATGATCCAAATATACCTCATCTCCTCTATTATTCTAAGCCCCGAAGTAATTCGAGTATCGAATCAGAATTGCGATTTTGTCATATTTATCGTCTTTTTTTTTTAATGAAAATTTTCAGTTCCTTAATCTCGCGAATGGTTCATCTAGCCCAAAGACAGTTTCGACTCGTAACCGTAACGAAAGGATCCAGTCGTGACTTCAAGAATTCGCGAGTGGTTTGAGCACTGGCGAACGGGAATAATGAAAAGAGTTTTGAGTCGAGTACCAGTCGAATTCGAATCAGTTAGTTCGTGCTAAAATAACGACGAAATTACAGAATTATATCATTTTAATTAATCGTCAAAGTAATGATTGAACTTATTTCACGAATGAACGATATAGGATTCACAAAACGAGGATAGGCTTATAATAATTGTAAGATGTTTGGCTGCGAGAACTACAGAACAAACGAGATTGGGCACCAAAACAATTCTGATACTCCGTGAACACACCGTTTTGAAATCTCCTCGTTCCACAACCGAAACACAATCTTCCAGTGTGCAAACTTCAACATGAAAATAAGGTGCGAAAATAACTTAAGAAAAATTCGTATTCATTGGAAAAAAGCGAGTTCATAGGTACATAATTTAGAAACTCTTCGTTTTTGGCAGAGAACTTCAAAGATTTATTGAATTATACAAGTAGAATATCTTCCAAGGCAGAAAACAATGAATCATAAAGAACAGAGTAAAAACTCTTTTGTCTCGAAATCCAAGCACAAACCGATCGAGATAACGAAAAATAGTCCCAAAAGAACAAAACATTTGCATGATATTGAAAAAAAATTGGATGAATCGGTATTTCTGGGTCCGAAAGAGATTTCTTTCGTAACCTTGAAAGCATCCAGAGCCTCAGTCACTTCACAATTAAATCAAAACTCTCCGGAACCCAAAGATTCCAAGAAATCCGAGAAATCTGTGTCTGAAGGTCATTCAAATTTCGAAGGTATTGAAAAAATTCCAAGGGCTTTGGTATCGTTGACGAATAGTGCACAATCGTTGAAAAGCGAAACTTTACAAACATTCAGCGTTGATCATGATCATACGGACGACTTTGAGGGTGAAGAAAAATTCTCTTCGATGTGTGGTTCAAAGTTGGTGACGTGTAAAAATTTAGATGTATCAAAAAGATGTGAAGCTACAGATCAGTCGGGGGTCAAGGTCAACGGAAAGTGTTCGAAGGTACAAAGATCCGCTGATCTTCGACCTCCACCATGCGAATGCTCCGGGAAATGTTCGCAGCTCAAGAGTCCTCGCAATTCAAAGATAAATTTGCACCTACTTCCTCAAGAGTCGAAGTTCAACGAGGCTTTCAGCAATAAGTGTCAGTGTCCATCAACGTAAGTTTTTTTCTCGTTGTGACTGGTTTTTTATACATATTGCAAATTTTTGTGAATGACTTGGCAGCCTCTTATGAAATTTGATGACTTTGTTTTTTCTTCTTCGCGTTCGTTTACGGTTTTAACAGTAAAAAGATCAAGATTTGCAGGATTTCTGCACGGCCAAGAGACCCCCAACGATCGAGAGAAATACTCGATGAGGAAGTTCAGAGAATTTCCGAATTTGCTGAGAAAATGGTCGTGAAGATTAAGAAAAATTGCAATAAATTTAAGGTCTAGTTCTTAAAGTCCTCTGGTTCTTTCTTTCTTTCTAATTTCTTCTTTCTAATTCTTTCCTTCTTCTTTCTTTGCAATTAAAATTTAATATTGGATGATAAACTTGATAGAATAATGCGAATGAGAATTTATTGGTAAATCAATCTTAATTTCGATCATTATAGTTTCTCTCGTTTTCCGAACAAAAATGAATCTCTTTCAGGCGTTTATTTTGAATGAAATATACGGTAAATCGTTTTTGCAATTAACATTGAATACATTTTTGTGATAAAATCTATTCCGTCGGTCAACAAAATACAAAAACTTCCAGAATAATTATTTGAATAACTTTTTATAACAATTCCCATTATTATTCCCACTATGATTAAAGGCGATGTGATAAAATCTCGTTTTTTACATAATTATGATTACTATTTCAATGAAATATTCAGAAGAGCTTCCCGCAATACTTGAATATTATTCCATGAATATTTTTCGAACTGAAACGTTTCCGATATAGGTAGAAATGTTGCTGGTATTGAAAGCAAAGTCCAAGATAATACTGAAGAAGATGAAAAAATCGTATGAGAATTTTCACAAAAGCAGAAGTTCAGCTCGTCGCAAGAATTGTGAAATGGTCGATTGCGGCAATGGCACCGACGATTGTACTTCGAGGATATTAACGATGAGCCAAAAATCGTCGCTTCATTCAATCTCAGTTTGTAATGAATCACTAGACACCGAAAGTAGAGAATTAAAAAAATCTGGAATAAAACCAACGCAAGCAATCAAATCCAATGAAATTTTGTCGCTCTGCAGCGAATATCAAATTTACGAATACGAAAGTCCTGAAAAAGGACCAGAAGATGATTTTTACTCAATGTGCTGCTGCACCAAATTACACCAAAAAACAAGATTAAAAGAGGTTCGTGCATCTTTTTATTTCTGTTTTGTTTCTCTGTTTTTCTTCTTTTCTAAGACTTCTTCTTTTTTTGTTGGATTGGAGCAACTGTAATTTTATGATGTGCCTATCGTAAGTTCTTTGATGTACAAAACATTTAAAGACCCGCTAATACGTCATTTAGGATGCTATTAAGAGTCGTCAAGATCGTGAATTCGAGATATCAACTTTGAGTACCTTTACCGAGCTCAGACAATAAAAAAACGAAAAAGAAAATACCGAAAAATTCCTAGGATCACTGAAACTTTCCGGAGACTTGGCAACGTAATACCCGAAGTAAAAGAATGAATAATTTACGATCATTCTTCGATAATCCTTATCTTCGGTGCATAATGTTTAGGAAGAAATTTCTTTTTTCTTTTCAAAAGCCGAAAAAAGACATGCCTGGGTAATACACACGCGGTGAGTTTTCGATGATTGGTGGTACAGGGGCGTGATACTTTTAAAAAAGAGATTTTATCGTCGGACACCTTTATTGCTCAGCGGGCATCCCTCCATTACACACATATATATGAATATATATTTTGTTACAAGCTATTTAAAGACATTAGCGTGGGATTGGTTGTAAAGCCGAAGAGGAAGATGAAAAGAGTTAAAAAAAAGATCGAAAGAGGTGAGGGACGATAAATTCACGTGGGAGGGCTCCAGAGGGCTCGAATTGTCCCGCCACGACATCTCGATGACTCGTTGTCGTCGTCGCCGTTTGCGGAACAAGAGAAATGGCTATAAACACTTTGTACAATTTTATATTACCCTATGAAAATTTGGATTATTTTTATTGATTGTGGTACTGTGATAAAATTAAATACAATTCGATCAAACGATTGTTGTTTAAGTGGTCACATGAAAGTCATCATTACTTTTCTTTTTCTATTACCCCGTATTTTGTTATGTTTTACAATTATAAAGTGAAAAAGGAAAAAAAAACGGACAAGGATTTATTATTTTTCGTTTATCATCTTTATTTTTGTTTTGGTAATGACAATTTCATTTATCTAAAGTTTAGAAAAATCACTATTTTATTAATCGGCATTTTTATATCGAGCTCAAAAACAGTGTAATTTAGTATGATTTATTTAAATTCTAATTGATTGACTTCTATGAAGCATTCAACAACTTCAACCCTTCCTGGTTACACGAGGTCTGAACGATGCCAATGTTTCTTTTAGTGAAAAAGTTTATTTCTGCTGGATTAACATGTTCATGATTTTGTTTTAGTACTTTATTATTATTTTTCATAAATCAATACGGTTTTGTCATGTTTCGGAATGTCCGAAAATTATATGTATATTTTTTGGACCCAATTGGACCGGTAATGCAACAAACATTGGGTTAGGATTATCGAAACCCCGTGTGATCAATGCGGAACTTTTATGAAGTATGACCACAAGGGGTCCAATTTTTATCGAGCCAATATAAATTTTAGGATGGCATTAACCAATTAATTGTTAAAGATTCGATCCTAAATTCTCCAAGTAGCTTACGTCTTCATGATTAATTTGACTGTAATGCAGTCAAATTAATCTAACAATCGTCAGAGACCGAAGTTACGGTTACTAATTGGCCGTAAACGACCGTTTTCGGTCGATTCGTTCCATTTTTCGACCGAAATCTTGGTCATTGACGGTTGCCGAATCCGTTAGGGAAAACGATTTTTCAGTATATTTTAAAACTACTGACAAGGATATAATGATTTCTGTTTAAAACATCGGCAAGAAAATTAGTTTTTCGGTATCAAAAAATGTCTTCTAAGATCGATTTCGATTACTTTCTCTCGTGTAAAATATCATTTTCCCATAAAGTCCTTAAAAAAGTAGACTTTTACTGCTCTATGTGTGTGTGTGTGGGCGGGGCCAAACATTTTTCGACTGTAACGCTCGCGGTGGCAAAATGAGAAAACGGCTGCAGCTCTGTCTCATATGTTTAAACACGATTCCTGTCCCCATTTTTGTAAATATCACGTATAATCGTGGTAAAAAATATTATTATTAGAATCAACGAAGTTAACCAATTATTAACATTTTTATACGAGTATTTTGTTTATGGAAAAGTTCTGGCACGCAGGCGAGCGATCGCAATCGTACCGCAACTAGTTCATGTCATAACCAAAAAGCGCGTCAAATAGGAGCGTCAGCAATGTTGAAAAAGTCGGCTGGAAACGAGTGTTGCATAAACAACATTTGACGTATGAGGAAAAAGGAAGGTTAGTCTGTCACATTATCTTATAAATTAAATTTGCGACGATCTAGATTAAACAACGCCTGATTAAAATTGACATTAAAAAATAATGGGAACTTACCTTGCATATATAAAAAGGGTTCAATCATTTACCAATAATTCAGTGGGTTATTAAATAATATATTATTTACACCGTGAGGCACCGTACAAAAAAGAGGCAGCTATTTTCAAACATGGCCACCTGGCGGCGCCACGACGACAGTTGCATATAGCCCATAAGAGTAGTTCGTCCATATCCATAAGTTCCAATAATAAGTTTCGTGATCGTGATATTTGTCTATACATCGGAGAGATTTTTTTGTACACTAGATGTACTAAAACTTAATGATTATCCATGTTTGTAATATCGAGGCTAAAGAGCATTTAAGGGGACCGTATGGTCTAGAAATTTGAAAAAATCGATTTTTTTTTTTTCGATATGTCGAAAGTATAGTATCTCAAGAATATACTGTGAAATTTTCATGCGGAAATTCTCAATATTACAGCTTCTACAGCCCATAACGCAGGTAGAGAGCGGTCCGCGACACGAAAACGTTCAAAGCCTTATTGGACACAAAGCCTTACGGGGATGATTTTTTAGTTTGCAAAAAAGAATGTGTTTTGCATGTTAAAAAACGTTTGTACAAACGTGCTGTTGATGCGAAAAAAAAACATGCACAAATAAAGAAAGCAACAAAGAAATTGACAGAAAAAGAAGAGGGAAAAAAGACACAGCGGAAATCGATAAATAAAACACCGAAGCGTCAACAATTGACGAATAAATTATTGCAAGAGCTGTCAACTTATTACGGTCTAGCAATTAGACGTAATTCAGATTCGACTGAAGGGATGAGAAGTGAAATATGGGCAGCATATTATCACAAAATTTCAACAGATGAAAATCCGCAACACTCGTACTGTCCTCCAGGTTCCGAATCGTGGTGCAAGTGGCGTCAAAGTGAGGCTGCAGGTACTTTAGACACCTACGAGCACCCACCTGCTCTGTGCGATGAAGCACAAGAGATATTAAAACCAATTTATGAAGAATTGACAGCAGAGACTTTATTGGAAAGGTGTATTGGCAGTAATACGCAGAACAATAACGAAAGTTTCAATGCTTGCGTGTGGCACCTTGCGCCGAAACATCTGTTTGCCGGAAAAAAAATCATTGATACTGCCACTCACATTTCCGCTTGCATATTCAATGAAGGATTTGCATCCCTATTGAAAATAATGGAGACCATGGGCATAACAATCGGGCCACAAGCGGAGCAACTAGCGCAAAACCGAGACGAGCTGCGAGTATCGAGCGCCAACCGTAGGAGCACGGACAACTCCAAAGAGGCTCGGACAGCTCGAAGAAATGAAAGGAGTGAGGAAATCTTGAATTATGAACGTTCCGAAGGAATCCTATATGGTGCCGGAATCGCGGATTAACTGTAAGTATTCAAAATTTGCTCAATTTTTGAAAATATCTGTACCTCAAACTTTAAGGCGTCTTCTCACTTTGGAAATTTAAAAAAATCGATTTTTTTTTTTTTTTAAATTTTGAAAGTACATATCTTCAAAAATGTCATCTCGAAATTTCATAAAGATCGGACGAGTCTAACTACATTTTTTGGCGACCGTTAGGTGACTACCTGAGAGTACCCGGCGATCCCTTTCACGCCGCTCGGACGGTCCCTGTATATCTGACTCTATACAATTGAATAGCCGTGTTCTTTTGTTAATGTAGTACCCCTTGCTTAGGTATATTCTGTTTTCGGGTCTATACTCATGTAATAAGACCTTAACACGTGCATTTTTCAAAAGAAAATCACTCGGCAACGATGCTAAACTGTTATTTCATCAGTCTAATTTGAAACTTCGTAACGGCAACATCTCTGCGCTCAGGATTGTTATAATGGATAAAAAGACTTCGCAACAAAGTGCCACGTGGCGACGTCCAAGTTCGAAATCTAAAAAAAGAAAATTTCGTGGAGTGCTTCCACACCAGTCTGAAGCAGATACGAGTCATGCTAGTGCGAGTGCAGCAAAATTAAAAAAATCGGACGATACAAGTTTCGATGTACACATCGATCCAACGGCTGGATATAGTATTATTCAGTTTTTTCTTGTTTTTTCTACATTACAACAATATGTGAAGTGTAAAGTTTGTAACAAAGATGTTTCAAGAAACATCATCAAGAAAAACCGTGGAAATTGCTTGCCAAACAGCGGCATGCATTTATAACGAAGGGCTACAACCTGTTTTAAAAATTTTGGAGGTGATGGGTGTCAAACTAGGCCCTATCGCCGTTCAATACGCCGAGAAACGCGACAGTGATCGCGTACGCGTAGGGAACCGCCGCAGCTCTAACGCTTCAAAAGAGACTAGGTCGAGACGAAGGGAAGCTACTTTGGACGAACACACCTTCTACGAAGAATCGGAAGGTCCATTGTATGGAGCAGGCATCGCTGATTAACCCGAGGTAAGGTTTTTTCATGATTTTTCTGCAACCAAAACTTTAAACGCAGTTATCTCAAAACAAGGTTTTTCGGTGCTTTGTTGATGAAATTTCGGAAACTATCCGGCCGATTGTCATGAAATTTGAATGACATATGCTTCATAGTTATGGCTATAGCGCATATCATCAGATTTTTTAAATTTTGATTTTAAGAATTTTTTTTTTACAAAAAACTGCAAAAAAATCGTGGTTTTTTTTTACTTTTTCGAAAAACGTGCGCCATTTTGTTATTTTCGCGAATATCAAAAATCTGATGATATGCGCTATAGCCACTGACATACTGAATCTAAAACAGTTTTATTTTTTTGTTTCAGACGACCCGTCTCGGAGATACCATCAACAAGCCACGACCATAACATTTTTACACGGGTTTTTCAATGCTACTGATGTATTATAATAATTGTTTAAAAAAATAAAATAAAAATTTTTTCATGTACTTGAAAGATGTGTTTATTACATAGGATCCGTTTTATCCCATAATTTTAAGCAAAAATCCTCGAAAAAAAATCGCAAAAACAGCCTATTTTTGAGGCGTTTAAAGTGAGAAGATGCCTTAAACTCATATATCTCGAAACGACTTTTTTCGGCACTGCGCAGGTGAAAACAAAAAAACTATTCAACCGAATCACTTGAAATTTGGATATGTTGTTCACAACATGTATGGCTATCGTCGGAACTACAATCATAATTTTATTTAAATAATTTCTTATTGTTTATACTAAAAAACTAGTGAAAAAAAACCCGATTTTACGAATTTTTTTTCAAAAGCGCGCCATTTTGTCAATTTTTAATTTTTTCGATTTGTTCTAGTCCCGACCATAACTGCACTCTTTCTGATTAAGAATCTTCTTGAATTTTGTGTTTCAGATGAGTAGAAGTCTCGGATCGATCTTCACGGTCCGGGTCGGATTTTTCGAGAGGGTCGTCTTCAATGCCAATTATATGATAATAAACACTGTTTTTAAAATTAAAAAAAAATTTTTTTGTATACTTAATAAAGGTAGTAATAAACCCGAAAAGTTAAAACATCGATTTTTAAATTTTTTAAGGCAAAAAAAAAATCGTGAAAATAGGTGAAATTTTCGTGCTCTAGACCATACGGTCCCCTTAAGATAGAAAAGCTCGTTGCAAGAGCTCTCCTTTGTACCAGCATATACACCACCGCGTCGTTTCGTGACCACCAGCTATGATATGGCAATCAAAATAGAAATGAAAAAAAACTATCTTCAACACCGCGGTCCAATAATATTCTCAGCTCTCTCTTTTTCCTGCTCTTACCTGGGTCAACGTTGGGGCATCGTTTTGAGACTCTGACGTGAATAATACATGATAAGGAAGAAGGGTGTATTAGAAATAAAGAAAATAGAGAAAGGTTAGGTGCGGTCGACGATGGGAAACACGCGATCCTGACCTCTTTTTCTTAACCCTTAATGTTCTTTGCCTAACCCATATGTACGATATGTTCTTGTCTTTTTTTGACGTCAAAAAGAATTGACGAGTTCCTTACCGTATAATCTACCGCTTTCTTTCTTCTTCTTCTTCTTCTTCTTCTTCTTCTTCTTCGTCTTCTTCTCAATTCTTTCTTTTTTGCTTGACATAGACAGGGTGCTTATTTTATTTACATACTTTCTAGATATTTTAAAAACGAGTCAAACATGCAGATTAACAAAGATTAAAACGTCCAGGATAATGATAACGATTTTAATCGGTTTCAATAAAATTTGTTAAAGTATTTGAAGAATAATTAAGCAATAACTTGTAAAAATAATTAACGAGGACTCGTTAAGTACGAGCAATGTTAGTTTGTTCGTCAGCGTAACAAAATGCCATCCTGGGAAGAAACGATAGATAAAATTAATGCATTTCAGAGCACCTAAATAACTATCGATCCATCTATAAATTTAAATCACATATTTCGAGTCAATTTTCCAGAGCGCAATCAATTGCAACTGCAGAAGCAAGAGTGAAGGAAGTGTTTGTGTGAGGTGAATTGAATAGCTACAGAGTGGATTTGTTGTTGGTGATGAGAAGCAAGAGGGTGAATACGATGAGAGTCCGAGTATCGTTCCAGCATAAATCACGATGCGGGAGCTCCCATGCTCGTTATATATGTTATCCAGTACTTGAGGAGAAGAAAGATAGATATGGGGATGTTGATGTAGAGGATGTCGCAAAAGTTGGATTCAAGGTTTTCAGGGTAAATCTATTACTAAATTCTGCAGTAAAAAGTCCTTAGGGATTTTTCTCTCTGATGTTCGGTTGATTAAAAATGAATGAAATTAGTATCCGTGAAGCTGGTGAGCTGATAAGAAAAAGAAGCGGGAATGACGAGAGCAAGACTGCCACACCAAATTGGCTGTCGCTAATCATTCAATATCTCATCAAGGGTGCATCGAAGTGAAAAATGGCTACAGACTTTTTTCTTCAGAATTTCACGATCTACTCACTCTCCAGGTCCAATAATACAACTTTTAAGACACTGTATATGTATAAATATTGAAGAAACTTGTATGTCGGACACGAAGAGAGAATGCAGCACTCTGGCGTAATTGGCACGGGCGTGTCCTGCAGCCTGTCGTCGTCTTCCTCATGTACCATACTATACAACGTATTTTATATACACGTAAGCAAAAAAAATGTGTATATACACGTATAAAGTGACTGTGTGCGAGCAAAACGAGGTACACGTGTACCTTAATCGCTTGCTCTCGACGCGGCGCTTATACATTTCTCGTCTCAGTCTCCGTGGACGATCGCCGGAAACGCCAAAACCGGAAATGGGCGTTCCCCATCCCCCTATGGGTTAACCGATGTGCTTTGTGTACTGGATATAATATGAACGAATACACATGATATATTCGTACATGTTAACACACATATACATCAGTGCCAACAGTTTTGTCTCGCCAGCTCGATGATAGCACTATAATCACTCTATCTCGTTTGTCCCGCTTTTGTATATCGCATACTAGCCGTAAAATTGTTACGATTGTCTGACAATCATACATAACGAGACTCCGGCCGCTTAATAATTATCATTTATTACATATGCCAGAATTCCCTTTTTTTCTTTGAATAAAATTATTAATGCTTCGTTGCGTTGTGGGCCGAATTTTTTTTTCTCGTTATTGATACACGAAAATGTTGAATTATTTGGCAAATTTCTTGTATTGCAACTCGAAATTAAATTTCTATTTTGTGAAAGTCGGATACACACATTTTTCGAAATTAATTTTCAACAAAAAATCATTGGGTGATTAATTGAATGACTTCTAAGCTCTGAATATTAAAACTCCATGAAAACCACTCAGCATCATCTCGATTACAATGAATTTCTCAATAGAAACTTAATGAAACATAATAAAAAATGGTGACTGAATTTAAAAAAAATTAACGTTGACTTTTCCATTCAATTTCCCCATTCAAATTATTCTCAAAGACGATTACCACTGGCAGAGTGATGCAAAAAAGAAATTTTAGAGCCTTGAGTCACATCGTTCGCTTTTTAACTAACTTGATAATATACATATATACATGAAACGAATATATATGGGGCATTCCACGCCAAATCGACCTACGTCAGACCCTTCCATTCTTTAATTTGGCTGAAAATTTTATATGTTGAATGACCCATTGAAAGAAGCTCTCTTGATTTTTTTCAGATTTTTTTGTTTATACACTTGTGAGATATGATTTTTTTTTTTCAAAATTCGAATGTTTTTTTCTTCAAATGACTGTAACTCTCCGAAAAATCGACCAAATCGAACGTTTTTTTAGAAAGGATAGTTTTTCGACGTACTGTTAAAAAAAAAATACGAAAGAATGATTAATATTGGTATTCCATATTTATTCCCAATTCACAAAAAAACTTTGACCAATTATATAATTTTTGAGACCATTCTCATTGTGGGTAGATTTTTCCTTATATTTTTTTTTCTTATTTTGAAAAAAAATCATTTATTTCAGTCAATTTGGATCAAATCGAACTATTTTTTTGATATTTTGTTTCACACCAACATTTCTAATATAAAAAAGTCCTATTTGGTACGAATTGGCTAAAAAAAATTAATTTTTTTTTGAAACTATGACAAGGATATGAAAAAATATTTCTTCACGATGGGACTCGTCTCAAAAATCATTTAATTGGTCAAGGTTTTTTTTGTGAATTTGTTGAAGTAAATCAAAAGTGTCCAACATCTTAAATTTAATGACTTTTTGCTTAAACATTGAAAGAAATATAGGGGACCATTTTCAATCATTATTTCGTAATTTTTTCCAAGAGTCTGGTAAAAACCTACGTTAAAAAAAAGTTCATTTTGATTCAAATTGACTGGAAAAAAAGAATTAATTTTTTTTCAAAATGAGAAAAAAGTATAATGAAAAATGTGCCCACGATGGAACTAGTCTCAAAAATCATTTAACTGGTCAAAGTTTTTTTGTGAATTTTTTGAAAAAAATTAAAACGGGCAAACATCTTAAAACCAATGTTTTTTTTTTTTACTTTAAATTGCTTTAAATTGAGAAAAAATACGGAATACAAATATTAATCATTCTTTCGTATATTTTTTTTCTAACAGTACAGTGAAAAACAAACCTTTCTAAAAAAAGAAAGTTCGATTTGGTCGAATTTTCAGAGAGTTACAGTCATTTGAAGAAAAAAGCATTGCATTTTGGAAAAAAAAATCATATCTCACAAGTGTATGGACAAAAAAATCTGAAAAAAATCAAGAGAGCTTCTTTGAATGGGTCATACAACATATAAAATTTTCAGCCAGATCAAAGAATGGAAGGGTCTGACGTAGGTCGATTTGGCGTGGAATGCTCCATATACTTATATATTCACGCAGGACGATCAACAGGATCAAGGTATCTCTTATTTGATGGGGTGATGGGACACGAGGAAGAGAAGTGAAAAGAGAGTGAGAAAGAGACAGGAAAAGAATGAGAAAGAAAGAGGGAGAGAGAAAAAGAAGGATATCTTGAAAGAGTCGAATCGCGTGCGTGTTCTTGGTAGTTTCCACACGCATAATCACCTGTCTCGTTCATCATAAGGCCCCAGGTTGCTATGTACCTCTACAACGTACACACTGGTGCGTACAGTTTGCTGTCCCTATCCAAAAATACATATATATATATATTTACATTTATACACACATATAGATATAGTTACGAGTTTAGTATTTACATATATATCGTAGAAAGGTATGTATTTCTGGTACATAGCAAGAAAGGGCCAAGAGACCAGATGTAATATGCCTTGGCCCACGCAAAACCCGTCCAACATCGCAACGTTTCAACACACGCCCACGCACCAGTCGGTTCGCTTTCAAAATGTCGTAAGTCAAATTGGCCAGAGTTTGCTGGTGCACCGTTTCATCATATCGTTCCCATTGAATATGTTTTGCCCTCCTGGGAGCACCGACTCGTTCACTCACACACGTACATTTATACAGACTCATTCACTTCAGGTTCTTCCTATTTTTCATATGCCTCACTTACACACATGTTCAGACGTACCACGTGCTTACCACCAATATTAATTCACCGACGCAATGTCACGAGATATGCGTTTCCTGCAACAACTCGTGTGTATTCGTACGAGAGAATATTTATGAACAAGTGTGGGTGTCTGCTGAGATTGACCGTGAACCGAAAGCCAAATCGGTGGTGTAATTTTCGGGGCTGGTAATTTTGAGACCTTTTTTTCTTTCGCTCTCGTTTTTTTTTATTTTTTATTAATTTTGGTTACTGATATTTTATCATTTATTTAATATATTTTGGTTACTGATGTGGAATTTAAGACGCATAACATTGAATATTCATATGAAATCTGAAAATTTTGTGGACATGCATTGAAATAAATCATATGTTTGATTGATAATTAATACAAATGTATATGAATTCATCTACTATCAACAATCTATTAAAATTACAATATGATCTTCACTTTTCTTGACAGTTGACTGAAAAATAAGATACACATGAATGTTAATAATACGATACATGTTATTTCCCCATCATAACTCTATCTCTTAAAACTACGGTACAAAAATGGAAATGAAAATTAATATACCCTGCAGTATAAAAAAAAAATCCGTGTATTAAAATTCATTTGCCTATGTATTAATTATAAGAATCTCAATATTTAAATTAATACACAAGTGTAGGAAATTCGTAACGCTCTGTGGGCACCGTGCTTCGCGCTCTGGCCACCGCGTGGCGCAGAGCATCGACTTTCTCATAGGAGGCACGTGCTTCGGACGAGGATATATACAAGTCGCTCGAATCTAAGAAAATGGTGTAAAACATGAAAATGGTAAACACCAAACTTAACACAAGATGTTGAGATTATAATAAAATTTTTTACGGTGATAATTGCTCGACTTGATTGCCACGGCATCAAGTGGTGATAAGTCACTCTAATTAATTTCTTGAGATGTCTGCATGATTTCGACCTTCAACTTTAAAAAATCGAACACAATAGTACATGAATTAATGTATTCCCCTTAAAAACTCATAATAGCTGAATTTATTTAATATTCATTCGTATATTAATATTCAAAAAGGATCACCAAATTTTATGATACATTTCTAGAAATATCGTAGACATATGTAATGCGAAAACGTTATACGGTGCCTGAAATTTAGTAATCTTGAATCTGAAAATTACTATGCTGGTAACATGAACTTTAATATACCTGTATAGTAATATTAGTTGATGTTTCGTGTTTTTAATATGCACAAAGTCAACATTTCTTACATGTATATGATTTTTCAAATACACAAGTATATTAATTTTACTAAACAGTGCTCGTTTCATTAAAATACCGCGTCTCTCAATTTTCCTCAGCGTATCTGAATTTTCGTGTACGGTATCCGCGTAAAAACTTCCTATACATGTGTATTAATTTTCATACGGAAATTCTTTACAGTGTATATAGACAGATCAATTCTACTAGAGATTTTAATGTCGTAAATAAATAAATTAGAAACTTAAGAGTTCGAAGCTCGTTCATGTCGAAGACAGAAGATAATAATAGACTAAATGACGAAGGCCAAAATATCGATTCTACGAAAATTCAACTATTATGCATTCGAATCATTAAATGCTAGATAGAATCGACTATATTATGAGTATTCACAATTTCGAATATATTATAACGAAAGACCAAATATTAATGTGGTTAAAATAGCGAAACACCAATCAAAACATGCAACAATTAAAAACATTTCTCACGTTTCTGCAGAGAGTTTCATCAATCGAAAGTCTCAATTCGCTTCCACCGATCGGTTAAATGAAATTTCAATTTTTCCGATGGTTTCATTTCGCAAAATACAATTCCTAATCAATCTAAAAACATAGTTAAAAAAATGTGAAAAATATATTAATTTATTTGAATTTCAAGTCGAATCGTTAATTTAGTTAGTCAATCATCGAAACGAGATTTTAATCGAATATCAGTGACAAGTGATAGACATCTTTTGACCTTAAAAAAGCTGCTCTTTAGAAGACCAATTCCCGATAAAAAACTATTTTTCCCTATGTCATTTAAAACAGTCTTACAAATTCGAGAGATGACGTAAAATTGATTTTCATGGATGTTTTCGTGAATATGTAATTGAATTCATTTTCGTTACGGGGATCGATTCACTGCGAAAATGATTCGAGCAATAAACTCTGAAATATTATACCTACGCAGCATCATTTATACGTCTTGATATCTATATATTTATATACATATGTATGTACGAATATCATAATAATTCTCTTCATCTGCCAGAGGCCGAAGCGCAATCAAATTTCAATCATCCTATTCTCGGGTTGTCTTGATACGTTCGTGTCTTCGGCGTCTCGTTTAGTTGTCTTGTTCTCGTCCATGGTGTGAGATTCTCTCTTTCGTCTCTCTCTCTCTCTCTCTCTCTCTCTCTCTCTCTCTCTCTCTCTCTCTCTCTCTCCCCCTCACTCTAGCTGTAGCGATACAGCCCAGGTTCTCGAAGTAAATGGGCTCATCCTCTCTTATAGTAAATTTCTCTGTGTGTGGCATTTATCTCGCCTGGGCGAAGAAGAAGGAGAAGAAGAAGAAGACGCCGATGCACGTGGAGTTAACCGGTACGATTGACAGCCTGACAGGCGAATCGCCTAACGATTCGAATTCCTCTGGTGGGTGAGATTTAACACGCGCGCGTGCCCCCTCCCTCTCTCTTTCTCCAATTTCAATCATTCGAGTTATCCGATTCTTTTTACAGGTTAAAAAAATCGGTATGAAAGAAATAAAAACATCAAAGAAATAAAAACGTAGAAAAGATGAACAAACGTTCGCGCTAATTAATTACTTATTCCGCTACATTTTCTACATCTTCCCGTTTTACATGGCGTTCTCGTTCTCCAAAGGGTGCCGAACGGTTCTTGGAGATCTACGCCACGTCGCGAGCAGAGCGAACGCCATTTTTGGTACTTCGACTAATTAGCTTGGAAGGGCTCGATCGTAGCGCGAAACCCATTAATTTTTTTGCTTGTGTATACTCTTTTGGAGAAGTCTCTGGTAATCCTCGTTTAATACGTTCTTCTTCCGTTCTTTCGTCTCTTTTTATTGTCCTTTTTTTTTTTTACTGTAATTCGCATACGTTCTCTCGGGAAGTAATTGCAGCGAGGTATGGAAAAATAAAAGTGAGGGGCTCTTCTTGGATCTCTGGATATATGCGAGTCGAAAGAATAAGAATATATGGGAGAAGAAAAATGCGTTTGAAAGCCATGGCGAACATCGGCACGCGAACTCTTGTCCTCAAACATTGGTCAAACATCATGATGCACATTATTAATTCGTAAATTAACCATCACTTGTAAATGTCGTAAGACTCATCGTAATGACGAGTGTAATCAAAATGCTATGACTCATCTGCAACTTACATGCAAAACCGTAGCACTCGATCATTTTCATGGTCGTGCTTTCATGGTGTATTTTCATCGTGTATGTAATGTTTCCTCTAATTAAAGTCTTTCAGTGTTATTCTTCGTTCAACCGAAACAGAAGACGTGAAATATGCAAAAATAACGTTGAAATCGAAATAGCATTAAATAAAATCCATTCAATTAATCGTGGCTGTTCAAAAATTAGGAATATTCATTGAAAATTCTATTCATCATATTTTTAATTAATGATGATTAATGTTTTTCAATTAACGCCATTCTATTTTGTCAATAAATTTTCATCTGAAAATAAAAAAAATAATAATTTTCTTATATTTGTCGTACGAACTTAATTAGCGATGGAAAAAAATAACCAATTAAAAACAAGTTATTTAACTTTTTCAATAGAGGAAAATTCGCGGTAACTGTATAAAAGCCGACGATTTTTTTGGAATTTTATTATTTTTTAACCTGCTGCAATAGATTGAATTTAAAAAAAAAAATTTTAACCTGCTGCAATAGATCGAATTGAGTTTGACGTTTATGACTCGTTTTGTTCCCGTAATTTACGCTATATAACAAAATCCGTATAGATACTTCGCAAGTTCCATGATAAATAAAAATTCCTCGCATATTTTTCTACATATACATATATTTATTTATACGGGGTGGATTGAGTATTATGAAGTTCAAACATGGCAGAGACTCGTGGGAAATATGCTTCGTAGCGAGACGAGAGCTCTCGCGCGCATTTACTAATTAATCTCTCGACTAATTGCTCGTTCATTCTTTCTACCATCTTTAGATTTAGCCTTGCTTGATGTACTCATCGGTATTCGTTTTATTACTTCACTTATATAGTAATAATGTACAACCTTTCGATTTACGTGTTCGTGTCAAGTACGTTTTTTTGTCACATACGTTTCTCTCAACTTTAATTTAAAAAACAAGATTAGTCTTCGGTATTTAGAAGAATTTTTTTATTAGCTAAAATGAGATAAAGATTAAGAGACTAAATCTTTCGTTTATACGTCGATGTTTTGCTACATTTGACATTTTGTATGCCTTGATCGATAAATTCTTGATTAATTCTTATTATCCAATTGAAATAACGGAAGAATTTCTTATATAATTTAATGAAATTCCACAAATGGTTTCCTTTCATTAGCCGTATCTCGAAAATTTATACGAAAATTCTATAACCAAGAATCGATAGAATAATCGATCATTTTTCCAAGTAGATCGAAAAAGAAGGAAGAAAATAATTAAAACTTTCACTAATATATGAAGAAACAGAATTTCTCTTGGATTCTGATCTGCCATTTTATTCGAGTGAAATTTATACCTGTATTCAGCCGTCGTGATCGACCTTCTGGCTTCTGGGTAAATAACATTTCAGCACTTTACTCTCCTTCTCTCCTTCTCTCTCTCTCTCTCTCTCTCTCTCTCTCTCTCTCTCTCTCTCTCTCTCTCTCTCTTTTACTTCAGCACAAATTCTATTGTTTTTCAGGCCTCGTTACCCGCTACAAAATTGAGAGTTAACGAACCTGTACTATATAGTTACACTGCAGATTTACACATATATATGAACGATACACTTCGTAAATGTGTGTTCACACATACGGATAAATGCACATGTGCTGCTACCGCTTTTAGCAACTATATATTTACAATGTACATGCGCCAAGAGTCTGTTATGTTCGCTGCTTTCACGCAATCACGAAAGTGTTGTAGTCGATATAAACTGGTGAGAGATGAGAGAGGATCGTGAACTCGTAGCTCGATGTATAAACGGATATAATGCCTGGTCTTCGTTAACGGGGGGAAGCGCAATTTAACGAGGAAGAAAAAAAGAGTGAAAAATAAAACGACCTGTAAAAAAAATTCGTATTTTTTTTAACATACACTACTACTGGTTTTAAGATTAAAACAAAAGTATTAAAATCATTAATAGCAGGGAGAAGTCATCGCTCTTTGTCTCCTGGATCGATCAACTTTTTAAAAAATATTCCAATTTTTTTTGTTTAATGCTGTCAAATAAGAACTTCACCGCCATATTATTAATTTTATCTTCCATCAATTTCGTAGGGTCTCTTTAATTTTAAATGGCCACACATTCCTCTTTTTCTTCTTTTATTAATACTGCATCAATTCATCAGTTAAAGTAGTTAAATTTTGCTAATTGAGTCAAACGATTGACTAAATTGATTTATTCCAATCGATTTATGGTAAATTCAATAAGAATTTTTTTAAATCTCAATCACTGTGCATCAATCATCGAACTTTATTTTTGCCGATCTATTTAAAAAGAAATACAATTAAATTTGAAATAATTTGAATCAAATATACGAACAAACAACATCTCGATTTGGTAATCAAAATCGCGATGATTTTTACACATAATTTGTTTATAAATAAGGAAATGAAATTACAAAGTCGAAACTTATTGGTCAACTTGAGTCGTTTTTCTCGAGTCTTTTTTTTTTTTTTATTCATGACCGGATTCATTTCGTTTTTATTCATGAGGGATTCAGGAAACCCCTGGGAATGGAATAAAATTAAAACTAGACAGTAAATTTAGTGTATTGTTTGTCATTGGGAAAATAATCAGAGACAAAAAAAGAGAGAAAGAGAGCGAGGATATTTCGAGGAAAAAGATAAATCCTGTTATTCATGGGATGAGAAAAATATAAAGACATTCTCTCAAATAGGCGTGAGCGATTAGCGAAGAATCTTACGATCGATCGCGTTACGTTGCACGATCGATCGCCTCGCCGATTATTGGAAACGATCGAAAAGCTCCTCTCTTTCTCTATCGTTTCTGGCTATTGTATATATACACACATACTTTTATCTATATATAGATATTAATAGGGAATGGCCTATCATCACGGAAGTCCAGCAACGTAACTCATCGAGACTTGCGATATTTAATCTTCCGATCACGTAACCATCATTCACAGAGGCAAAATATAATTTTCTTCGAAGCAAGGGAAAAAGAGAGAATCTAACTCGTCCTCGAGATCGATGCCCCACGCTGTATTTACATCCAATAATTTGAAACTTTCTTTCCTATCTGTTAGAAACGTTTTATCATTTTTTTGCAAATAATACGGTGGCGAATACGTATGGAAAATCGAGAAAACTTGAATTCATTTTAAACAATCATATGTCTACGATTTCAATAAAATTATATTTTTGTAATGATTGACTAGGGTTTTTTTTTACCTTTGAAGTTGGAGCTATGAATTTATGGGAATAGGAGAAAATTTGAGTTACAAATTTCAATCGATCGAATCAGATTTTCTATATAAATACGTTTAAAACTTTTTAATGGTGGATAAGGTGAGTTTTTTTTTAATACCCTTCTTCTTAAATAAATCATTAATCGTTGATAATTAAAAAAAAAAAACAGAGAAAACACTGAAATAACGTAAAAATATTTTAAATACCCTGATTAAGTTTTATTATGTTATCATGTTTTATAAATCAACAAACTAATCAATTTCCAAATGACCTCCAAAGAATGTCAGTAATTATGTGAAAAGTTACTCAACTTTATGCTCAATCAAAAATTACAATAAAAAGTTGTTTAGCATCATTCTTTTAGTACCCCAATTGAATTGCACCATTCAAATGATAGTTTTAATTGTTGAATCTGAAAAGATCGATTTATAAAAAGATGATAAAATCATTTTTTCCAATGCTCGATATATATTTCGTCCGATTTCCGAGGTTGCCAGTGAAATATGATTGAAAAAGTAAGATGGTGGACTCGAACGAGGAAATAAAGAGTGAGGAGGAACCGCGGTGTGTGCTCATAGGTGGATTTCGGATACGACCGAGGGACGAGGGTTCGATCGAATGGTCCGCCATTGAAAAAAAAAAAAAAAAAACGAACGAGGGAAAGGAAGCTCCCGTGTGTGTGTTCGTGTGTTTATGAGGAAGGGAGAACGAGGTTTTTCGGGTTCGCCTTATGGCGAACCGAAGAACAGCATCGGAGCTGAGAAACGGCAGATGTTCGGTATAGTTCTCGATCGTATTAGTAGAAAACAGTCTGTGCTATTCGATCATAGTTCTTTTTCGCATTCTTATATATCCAGTGTTCGTGAGTCTGTTCTTTTTCTCTCTTCCTTTGTTCTTTCGTCGTCGCATTTGGAAATAATGAAATGCACGAGTTCTCTATGAGAATTTTTTTTCTCTTTTTTATTTGGACAACTTTAATATTGTTTCCAAGGAAAAAAAACATTGTTTCGTGAGTTCGGAATTTTCATAAGTTCAGAAAGACATAGAATAATAAAAACAGAAGAAAAAAAAATTATTTTATTCATTTTATTACAATTATTATCGCATATTATCAAATGACTATATTTATGTTTTTACGTAATATAATCTTTGTGTATTATCGTAACTAAACCGGATAGACAAAAATCATTAATTATCAAAATTCGTTCTTCAATTGGTATTTAAATTTGACCAGGAATATACGAAATGAGTTTTAACTTTTCTATTTTTGAGATTTCGTTAAAGGATAATCGAAATCACTTAAATTCTTCAACGTTCATTAAATATATCATCTCTATTATATTTTTATGTCTTCGAAGAAAAGCCAGCATTCGTTTTAATCTCGTCCTCCATCTTCTGTCTACAAGTACCAGCTTATGAATAAGAGGTGCCAATAAGAAGTGTCCATAAATTCCGAAAAAATGAAAAAATAAAATAAAATAAAATAAAATGACCACGTTCTGACCAATCTCTAAATTTAAGTCCAATCAACGTGTAAATAAGTATAAAAAAATTCTTTCGTTTATTTATTACAAATGATAAAGCTGGCTCGAAAATACTTTTTTTCCTCGTGTGTCATGGCGCTGAGAGAAAAATAAAAAAATGATAGGATACAAAATATTTGAGAGAGGCCTCTCCGCATGGTGTCCTACGAGAATATCCCACGGGATACAACAAAGGGGAAAATAATTACCTTTCGCCTGCCTTCTTCGATGGATAGATATACCAAACTTCACATCTACACAGAAAATCATGTACCCACACAGGGGATCCATTTATATGTACAATTCTTTGGCTATTAGCGAGCGAAGAGAGGCAGGGAACTTTTAGAGATCTCACATCGTGAACCAGCAGGTATATAAGCCTCTTTTCAGCTAAATATACACGGGAATATACGTCTATATACGAAGGTTTATTTGTATGTGTAAAAATACAAATGTGGTGATAAATAAATGTGTATGCGAGAGTGTGCGATACCGTGGTCTCAGATTTTCGTTCGAAAATTAGAATTCGATGACTTTCGTAGTCTTCGAAGCCTGGGTCTACGCAAGAGACGGTCTAAAGGGCGGTCCGTGCAGCTTCCCATCTGGTGGGAGGGACTCAAAATCCTTCGATAGTCCCGATAAAAATGGGAGCTTAGAAAAAAAAATTATATCCGAGATCCAAGGCGCGAAACCAGCTTAGGAAATTAAATGATAATGTCATCATTTTTTATTGAGGCAAGATAAATGAAAATAGCGACTTTATTAATAAATTTGAAGGGTAGCTTGAAATTTGCAGGCCGCCAGAAAGTAATTACTGCTTTTTCGTAACATAGATTTTTTTTATATTCACCGTTATAATTAACGATCACGATTCTTGTTCGTTGTCAATTGTACAGCCTTTTTGAATTAACTATTATATGAAACATTAAATATTAGCGATTAAATGACTCTACGAACGAAAGAGAAAGGTAATTGCTTTGAATATAGTTCAAATATTTACGTTTAACGCATTTGTTTTTATTCACAAAAAAGTACAATAATTAAATGATTATATAAGGATAAATTTCATGTTCGCGAATTGAACGAGCCTTTTAAGGGGCCAGTCCACTTTGGGGTCACGAAAAAAAGGCTATTTTCGCGATTTTTTTTTGAGGTTTTTCTAAAAGATATGAATATAAAAGTTGTTGGGCTTGATAAATAAAGTCTTGAAATACATAAAAAAAAATGTATTCTTAATTATAAAAATGAATACAAATTCATTTTTATTCATTTTTAAGTACAAAAACTATAGTTTAACGTAACGCCTCAAAAATAGGTGGGCTAGGTAGCTCCATCACAACTCGGCAACGGCTTGTCTGAAACAAAAAAATCAAAGTCCATTAGATTCAGTATGATACCAGCTATAAAATGACCCTCGGATATAAAGTTTTATCAAAAAATAAAAAAATGGGAGATGAAAAACGAAAAAAGTAAAAAAAACGCGTTTTTTTCGCAGTTTTTCACAAAAAAAAAGAGTAAAAATCAAAATTTTAAAACCATCGAGGGTCATCTTGTTGCGAATCATGTTTATAATATGTGGTTCAAATTTCAAGAAAATCGGTTTATTAGTTTTAGAGATACGATGGAGCTAGATTTTGAAAACGTTGATTCGATAAAAACGCGTTTGAGCGTGCTATACGCTCAGGTAGACGAAATGAGGTCCTGACTTTCAGGTAAAAAAAAAATACTTAGAGAGCTCGGATTTTCATAAAATTTTGATGCAATATTTCTGAATGTATGTACTTTCGAAAACAGTAAAAAAAAATCGATTTTTTGAAATTTTCAAAATGGACTGGCCCCTTAACTTCGAATGAATTTGATAATATGAAAATAATAGAATAAATAATTAGTTCTAGGACGGATATTTTTCGTAAATGTTAAATTAAATTTGTTAAAAATGAAGATACAAGAATTTCAAGTTTACGATTATTTTCATCACGTGATAAATACGATTTTTTCGATAGATCGTAAAATCTCAAATATTTGCTAAAATCCCGGACATATTTTGGCCATACACAGCATTTGGTATTTTTTTGTCGATCTTTTATATCGTTCAATGTTTTTTTTTTCCAATTTGGGCAGTTTTCTTACAAGAAATTCCAAATTATTTCAAAGCAATAAACATTTTTCGGGTAATTCTTTTGGAGAATCGTCATAAAAAAACCCGCGTTTCTGCGCTCACGATAATTCAGACCGATTTATTTGATTATTTTCATGCGCATCGATAATGTAAAGAAATATAAAAAGAATTCATACGCTATTCTTTTCGGTCATTTTGATCAATATTGTTGTTATTTATTATAAGTTTGTTTTCAAATTTATAAATCGTAACCCTTTCACCCTGTGTGCAATTTGCCTGGAGTATGTCGTTACGTTGTTGATCGTTGTTCCCCGAACTTGGCGAAATTTGACTCTTCCTCTCGCGGTTTCAGCTTTTTTATCTTTTTCTCATTATTATTTTTTTATTTGTTATTATTTTTTTACGCTCGCGCGTTCCCTTTCTCATACTTGTTTGACGTCGTATCTGGACTCGTCGGAGTTGGTCAAAGAAGACAAAAAACTGTTGAAGAACCGGAGAAGTAGCTTCCTGAAATAACTTGCAATTCGATAACTGATACAGCGAAATATAACCAACAAAAAGAAAAATAAAAAAACAAAAAGAGCACTAAAAGGTAGAGATGAAAAAAAGTTACGAGAAACTTGAAAAAAAAGATAGCAGAAAACGAAAAAGTATGAAAACTCGAAATAACGAAGGCGAGAGAAACGAGAAGAAAAGATTGAAAACGAGTGCGAGAGAGAAAAGGTGGGAGAAAGAGTGAGATGCAGGATGAGGAAGGTATCGTGAGGACCGGTGAACTTAATTGGGGTATCTCGAGGGAACGAAGAAGTGAACGAGCCGCGGGCAAGACGCAAACGAAGAGAAGACGGCCCCCCCCTTTCGTTCCCCCTCCGAAAAAGGGGGTCCTCGCGAAGGTTTTCGGACTTCTTCTCTTCCCCACCTTTGCTCTTTTGTGGAGGAATAAAAAAATGGGCGGCGCTTTGGATGTGTACCCTTGGTCGCGTTTCAGGGGGCTCCCTTGTCGAAACCAGTTGAACGAGGCTGGGCTTTAGTTAGACCCATCGGCCCTTCAGCCACCCTTGCCCACTTTGCGAGGTCGAGGCTGCTGCTGCGGCGAAGGAGACTGCGTGGTACACGATATACGGATATATCTATACCTTCGTATTGTATGCTGATTTATATTACATATACATATATATATATATATATATATATATACACACATAAACGCATACACGAATCCGTAGACTGCTGGACGATTTTGATCAAGAGATCTTAGATTCGACAATGGGACCAAAATATCGCGGGCAGAATAACAGGATTCAGCTTGAATTTTTTGAACGAGGGGCATTTTTTCAGGACCTTTAAATGGACGAATATTTTGCGATCATTGTTGTTATTATTTAATCGTGAGTCGTATTTTTGGTCATTAAACTGGAAAATGTGCAAGGAGGTTGCAATTATCACGTTTTTTTTGTTATTGGGATTAATTAATTTGTTATATCAAATGTCTAAATAATTTTCCATGTATGTTGATTTTTTTCTCGCGGACACTTTACTATATATGGTAGAATCGTAATTGGTCGACGTTCTTTGGATGTTTCATCAAAAGTTAGATAAGGTCGTAATTTTTTTAATGTTTCAAACAAATTTATAATACTGCTTATATTTTTCTACTGACTTTGTTTAAATTATTTGTTTTTTGATACTTACAATCGTTTTTGAATGATCCAAAGCTGCTGCAGTTCATTAGATAATAAGTTTTAATATAAAATTGAAAATGGATATGAAAAATAAAAACTGAATTTTTGGTACTTTGAGAAAATTCTGTTGTTTCGTGAAGAGTTTAGTTAGAATTGAAATGAAATGCATTAGTCTAATATTAAAGATTTACATAAGTGTGCAATTGCAGAAAAATGGTGATAAGAGAGAAAAATGAACTCAAAATTCCAGCCAGCAGGACAGCCTCTCTCTTTTCTCTCTCTTTTTTCGTCCCTCTAAGACGACAGGACTATCAAGAGATCCTTTTTTCTCCGTTTTCATCCCCGTCTTCGTCAAGAGAGCTCTCGCAATAGCCGAAGCACATCAACGACGACGATTCTCCGTCTCTCTCGTTGTCGAACGTGCTCTCGAATGCGAGTTATGGCCGTTGTCGTGCACGTTGCTCACACACGTATATCCTTGTTAGGATTTTGCCAACGACTTGAGAAGCATCGCAGAGATGAAAAGAGATTGCGAAGAAAAGCCCAACCGGAAAAATAATCCCATTCGGTAAAAAAAAATTTGAAAAAAAAAGAAAAGATAAACACAAATAATTCTTGTAGCACAAAAATGATTGATTATGCAATTTTTTCAATTATTATATTGCCTCATTGATAGGATGATGGCTCACTGCCTTGTGTAGCTACAATTAATACGAAACAATAATAATTACAACAATATTATTAAAATACAATAATTTATCTTTAAAACACCGGGCTCGACAAGAATTAATGTAGATTGGTACAGAATGAGAAAAAATATACCGTTTTCAAAGTAAAATTTAGCTATTATAAAAATAAATCACCGCAACTAGTTTATTTATTGTAAAGAAAAATCTTCGATGATTTAATCGCGATGTCTGTGAATTTTTCGACTACTACACATACGTATATAAATTTGTTGTTCAAAAAAACGTGTCCGCCAGAGTGTGCTGTGTGTGTAAATTAAAATATGTTCATAACCGTGTCGAAACTATACGAAATTATTATCGAATTGGGCGGTCGAATGGTTCAAAGAGAGTTTATATCATCGTCAAGTCCTTGACAATTCACCATGACGATGTGAGGAAAGATAAAAGAGTAAAAATTAAAAAAAAAAAAAAAGAGAGAAAGACGAGAGGAGAGAAAGAGGTGGAGACGCGTAAGTGGAATGAAATATCTCTTTCAAGGATGCTTGCTCGTACATCTCTTCGAGATTCTCTCCTTCTCTCTCTCTCTCTCTCTCTCTCTCTCTTTCTTTCCTTTGGAGCATAGTGTATGTTCTCCAGTCTCTCGGGAGCATCTCGCGGACGTGGAGAACAGCAGAAGCAACGGATATATAATATACCTTTGGCCAGAGTCAAATGGTATATCGTTGCTTTTGATCACTCGACGTATTAATCACGCGATCCTTCCATAATCGTATTTCTCCCTGTTATTTTGCAAATCTTTCGCATCTCTCTGAGGTATCTAAGCTCTCTGAGAGTAGATTTCGGGATATCCGTTGAAATGTATTTGTACAATAGGAGAAACGTATAAATATACCGATTCAATATAAGCAAGAAAGAGAAAAATGCCAATTTTATCAAACAGTAAATAACTGGATTGAAAAAGACTGTTATTTTTAAAAAATTACCAATAGAATTGAAAAATTGAATTAGGCCAAGAATTGCCATTGTTAATGAAAAGGAAAAATGCCTTTTGTTTATATTTCTCTTTTCAAATTCATTTTTATATTAACGATACTGAATTGATACCAATAAAAAGGCATTTGTTAAGATCCTGTAATTGATATTTTTAGTATAGAAACTCTTCATACAAAAATCTCTCGTGTAATAGAGAACTAGAGATGGGATCAAGGAAATTTGTGAAATATTTGTAATTCTGTCAATATCGATGATTCAAAGCTTACAAAAATGCGACGTGACTGAAAAATCGAGAGAGGAATAAAATAAAAATTCGGTACAGTTATAGAAATTCGTAATTTTTCAAGAACTTCCTTGTGTAGTTAATGAATTCGGTATTGTGACCATTTTTGTCAAATCGTCCAAATGTGGAGATCAAATTGATAATGTCGCGAGATTATTTAATAGAGAGCTTGATTTTCGATGATTATAGTAATGAATCTTCACGAAAATGGAATTGAATAAATGAAATCCATCGTAACATGGGGATTATTGGTCAATCTTTTCGTGAGAATTTTAATTGAGACGATCGACAGTATCGATCACTGCGAAATGAACTTTCAGGGGGTTTCGTTTCGAATCGCCTTGTCACGAACGATCTTTCGATCTCCATTTCAATTGGATAACGATGAAAAAAATAATTGTCGTGAAGTTGCTTTATTACAAATGAGAAAAAGTGTTCTCAGAGGAAAAGAGAAAGAGAAAGAAAAAGGTTGCTTGGCATTGTGCAGTTAATCTTTAACTCATGCCATCAGTGAATTATCCGAGACCGGTGTTGGCGATAGAGCATCAGCATCTTGCGATTCGCATTCCCTTCGTCACGAGAGAACACTCCATTTTTCTCTTTCTTTCTCGTTCGCTAATTCCCCATCGTCTGTGGCGCGCGAGTGCTCGTTCTCCTCCACGTCGTCGTTACGTATACGAGGGTGCCCTTGCGGGCCTCTTTGACTGCTCGAACGAGATCAGGATGAAACTGAATAAGAGAGTGAGCGAGAGGGAGTGGGGTGGGGGTGGGAGAGGGGAGTTAGAAAAAGATAAAACAACGAATAACGAAAAGAGAAGGAAACTGAAGGAAAAGAAAGAGAAAAGATGTTCAAAGGTGTACACCATAGTCGTAGTAATACAAAAGAAAGCTAAGAAAAACGAACAACCTGAGAAAGGCGAAGAAATGAGATGAAAAACAACGAAAACGAGAATTCCCTTGCGGAGTAGACGCGAAGAGTAGTAAATGAGAGAAAGAGAGAACAAGGGGAGGAAGAATCGTGGAACGAGAGGATCAGCAGCTTCGAGAGCGCAAAAGTCCCGATGCGATCCTTAAGGCCCTTCGGGATTCGGCGGTAGTATTATTGTCCACTGTAAATAATTTCCAAAATTCACTTTACCAAAGATATAATCCAGTTCCAGCCTCTGTATTCTCTGAAAGCTTATCTCACGAGTAATTCGTTGAGTCTCGTGCATGGGAAAACTCGTCAAAATGATCTTAAAAGTCGTTAATTATGATACCGTAACATTATTTTACATTCCTCGATCAAATTTCATCGTTACGATGATTTTTATCATGAGCTGTTTAATTGAATTTCTAACACCACCGTAAGGCCCTAATTCCCGGCCTAATGAGCTCAGACGAAAAGAAATTGAGTTTGAATGAAAGATCGAATTGTCGGTGGTCAAAAGTTTTACATCGCTCGATGGGCCTCAACAAACTGTATACGTATGTACGAATCGAGTATAGTGAATTTCGTCTTGGGTGGTCCGCGGGAGCCGGTGAACAGCACGGGCCCCCGATCCGCGCTGCTGTCGAGTCCCCGCGCCGCGCGCGCCACCTCGCGCCGGCGAGAGATCGACGGTCCCGGGGCGCGCACGCGGCTCTTATGCTTGCCCACACGATAGGACCCCGCCGGGCCCATCGACTCACTCTTTCCCTCCGCCGTCACTCCTCGCTGCATCGCAACGACTGGGCCTCTCTCTTCCCCCTCCATTCGCGAGTTAAGACGAGAGACGGCTGCTCGGGGGCCACCATTCGGGCCTTCGTCAGCCACGATCGTGCGAAGCCACTCCTGATTTCAACCGATGCTATGAAAGACCCTTTTCTCTTTCTCTTTCTCTCGAAGATGCAAACGGAGCCAATTCCCTTGCAATTTTTTATCCCAATTGTTTTTTCTTTTTCATTTTTTTATTTTCATAGAATTTTAAAGCCCTCGCGTGACGTTTCGAACGTGATTTTTTCGTGTCATTTTGACGTGGAATGAAAAATTAATATTCGCCGAATATAAATCTTTCGAAGATCCTGTAATTTTCACTAATTATAGGGCTTTGATTTGCTCATGAAATTGCAACAATGTAGCTCAAATCTGTTTGCAACATTTACACAAGTTCTTTCAGCCCTCTATCATCTTTTGAAATTACAAATTAGTTTTTGACTGTAATTGCTCAACTGTACATCTGGCTTGTGTTTAGTTAAAAATCGCAGTTTTTTTATTTGCAATATGTAAAGAACGCCGAAAAGTATTCGATTCGGAAATACGTACGAAGCGTGATTAAATTATTAGTTGCTTCAACGTGTTTGAATACAGCACATTTTTGGATTGGCCAATATGAAGTTCATTTATTATACATAGATAAAAATAATTGTCAATATATTAAACCAATTTCAAATACATGCGTTCGTGAGTTTATAATTTTAACGATAAAATATTTTGTACATTATTTATCCGTTGAACTAAAAAAAAATCTCTGATATTTTTGTTCCATTATCTGCTACAGTTAATAATTAATTCACTGCTAATTGAATAAATAATAAAATCAATAAAACAAACAATAAATTCGTTGTATCTGAAGAAAATTAAATTTAATGTACGTCTACTTTGATACGATTTCACATATTTATACATTTTTCATATTTTCACTATATTTCATACTAAATATAAATATATTTGTGGTTAAAAAATGTAATTTTGTTTGGTGAATTGTTCGCGCAATTGTGATTACACCGTGATAACCGATTAAGCGATAGCGTCGGGTAATTCTCAATTTCTCACTCTCTCTTTCTCTCTTCCGTATCCCTTTTCGCGCTGGATCATAACGTGAGCGTTAATTCAACCCGAGTTTTGTCGTTTATATATATGAGCACACACGCGTTATCTCTCCCACGCGGTATTTGCTCAGTTCTCATAATCTTCGCATGATCGCGGTTTAGCATATAATACAATAACAAAACGCGTATTGCTCGTGAACACGTTCAGAGATATCACATATTATAATGATACGATATTACATTAATCTACCCTTTAGGATCGCACGTGGGCTTGAGACAATAATAGTTATTAACCACTGGGACGTACATTTGTCTCATTATATCGTTCTAACTCTTTTTAAATACATTAAGGAAGAGTTGCACAAAGTGATGGACATTTATAAAAACAAAATAATTACGAGATCACAATTTGTCCTTAGTGTTGTAATATTTCGTTGGAATCATTGTACATTTAATATTTCAATTAAGTTGAGCATAATTATTAATTTAAGCCCATCCAATTTGAACCACTCCAAGAAATAAAAATCTCCCAATCACGTGAATTAAAAAAAAGACAATGTACCAGCTTTTATTTGCAAAAATTAATATTCAATTTTATTAAAAAAATGATTTTACTGCCTTTTGACGATGTCTTAAGTTAAAAATATTCAAATGAAAGATACCAAATGTTATTATTTGTATTTCAATATTTTTTTTAAATATTTTTATTCATTTATTGAGTAAGCAGCTCATTGTTTATTCTTATAATGCACAAAAAGTCGGAAACACCTTACTCAATAATCGACATAGTAATCTAATAATTATGTACACTTCGATAAAAAAAAGAAACATGACGAAAATAAAAGAACAATGATACTATTTAAAAAATTTTATAGTTCCCCACAAAAATGACATCGAAAAGCTTGAATACACATAAACCCACACGAAAAAAGCGAACAATTCACTAGTAAAAAATCCGCCATTTTGTTAAAACTCGCTTGCACCAATACCAAAAGCCCTAAAAATTAAAATTCGCCATTACCAAATGATTCTCCAAGACGTGGCAAAAAAAAGGATTTTTTCCCGAGCTTGATTAAAGAGAAATAAAGAGCGGTGCGGCTGGAAAAAACGCCCTAAAAAAAGTCTTCAGTTTCTGTAGTGATGAAAAGGTGGGTTTCTTGATTCGGTTTCTCTGATTTCACATCGGAGCTCATCATGATGAGGAAGAAAAAAAAATAATTGTGCTCACCGTATGGCTGCCGGCATTTCTCGCGCGACTCGCGATAAACGATGAGCTTCTAAATATATATACGTATATATAATGATTCGTATAGGCTTAAATATACATGTATATAATGTTTAAAACCTGTACGAATACACATATACATCGGTGGCTGCTTCGCGTGGAGATAAATGCGGCCGACGGGTCCCTACTTAGCGCACGGACAAGGAGAATTCTTGCGTTATAGGGCGCTGCTGTGGAGTTGCCCCGATGATGATTCTACGGGTACACACAACGATTTAGTCGACATAGACATGTAAATGTACGTGTATATTCGTGTATATACAAAATTTATATATACATATACCTATCAAGAGTCTCTGGAGTCCCGAAACACGCGATTTGCGATCGCGTTGATGCGATAGTTTAAATGTACGTGTATACATATATGTAAATCTTTTTAAAACTATGTATATATAGTGTAATATACAGAGTTGGTCAGATCGTCAGTTTTCCAACGAAATAAAACGTTCGTTAACCAACGTCCGACACCCTGGGCACCATCATTATAACCATCGCTTTATTCGTGTATGCGTGTGTCAGAGAGGGAAAGAGAGAGAGAGAAAGCGAGATAGAGAGGAAGAGTGAGTACTGAAAGAGGAGAGAAAAAAGTAACAAACAAGTCTTAGAGCTTTGGCGGGAAACACGCGAGCTTTTAGCACTTTGGACCATGAGTCGATGACTACGTTTCATTTTTTTACGCGGACACATCGTTTATCGTTTCAGTAAATCCTCTCTCTCTCTCTCTCTCTCTCTCTCTCTCTGTCTTTTCTCCTGATCGCCAGCATTTCCAAAGAGTCCTCCGCCATTGTCCCCCTCAAACGCCAAACACAATTGTCTAGGTCTACACGATGCATTTTTCATGATTAATTACAGACTCTTTCAATAATTGCATGTTTCCAAGTTCTCTCAATTCAATTACGTAACTTCGATTTTAAAGACCCTTCGAACGTAGAATCCTCCGAATCACGATTCTTCGTGCCAACGATTGCACAAAACTATAAAACAACGGAGTTGTAAAAAATATTCAATTTTCACAGCACAGTGTCGTGACGCGAGCTGGTTATGAACTTCAGCAATAATAACTGTGCGTCTATGAAAAAAGGAAGAAAAAGAGAAAAAAAAGTTCATTTCTCTAGATGTTTATATCCTGAATTCGTAATGTGCGATGGCGACAATGCCAATGTTTCTTGCGTCTCCAACAAATCCGCGACGTTTATACTGGAATAGTATTCCCTTCATTTTTTTTATTTTTTTATCTTACATTTACCCTCGTGGGTAAATACACCTGTGTCATGGCAACTCTATAATAATCGGAGCAATCGTCCAAGTTCAGAACCAATGAAATCGAGGCGCACAGCTTACTCACCTGACATTATATTCCGAAGCGAATTATCGACAGGCCCGATCCCTCCATACAATTGTATCTGTATGAAAATATATGTACACAGATGCAAATATACATGTATGCATGAAAAGAGCAATGGAGGAGAACGCTCCCTAAGATGCAAAAGAAGTAGAAGAGAAAATTATATAAAAAAAAAAAAAACAACTTTATATATCCGAGAGAAATAAGACCCGAGCATATCGAGCGTATGGTAATTACGCGAGGCAAACGGAATCGGTCAACGTCATCGTGGGTTATTAATAAAGACGCAAAGCTATAGTGTAGCAAACTGCGACTGGTCTCACCAGCAATACACTATACATCACTAATACATATAAAGCCATATACTTTGCAGCTACACTCGTATGTATATATGTAAATATATATGGAGCATTTTACGTCAAATCGACGTATTTCGGACCCTTCCATTCTTTGATTTGGTTGAAAACTTTATGGGTTGTATGACCCATGAAAAGAAGCTCTCTTGATTTTTTTCAAATTTTTTCGTCCATCCACTTGTGAGATATGATTTTTCGTCAAAATTCGATGAATTTTTCTTCAAATGATTGTGACTGAAAAATCGACCAAATCGAACTTTTTTTTTTTTAGAAAGATTGGTTTGCCAGCGTACTATTAGAACAAAAATACGGAAGAATATTAATATTTGTATTCCATATTTTTTCTCAATTTAAAGCAACTTAAAGCAAAAAAAAACATTGGTTTTGAGATGTTGCCCTTTTAATTACCCTGAACCCTTTTTAATTTTTTTCAAAAAATTCACAAAAAAACTTTGACCAATTATATGATTTTTGAGACCAGTCTCATCTTGGACAGATTTTTCTTTATATTTTTTTTTCTTATTTTGAAAAAAAAAATTCATTTTTTTCTTCAGTCAATTTAAACCAAACTGAACTATTTTTTTGATATTTTGTTTCACACCAACATTTCGAATATAAAAAAGTCCTATTTGGTACGAATTGACTAAAAAACAAATGAACATTTTTTTGAAACTAAGAAAAGAAATATGAAAAAATGTTTCTTCACGATGGGACTGGTCTCAAAAATCATTTATTTGGTCAAGGTTTTTTTGTGAATTTATTGAAATAAATCAAAAGTGTCCAACATCTTAAATTTAATGACTTTTTGCTTAAACATTGAAAAAAATATAGGGGACCATTTTCAATCATTATTTCGTAATTTTTTCCAAGAGTCTAGAAAAAACCTGCATTAAAAGAAAAAGTTCATTTTGATCCAAATTGACTGGAAAAAAAATGATTTTTTTTCAAAATGAGAAAAAAAGTATAATGAAAAATCTGCCCACGATGGAACTAGTCTCAAAAATCATTTACTTGGTCAGTTTATTTGTGAATTTTTTGAAAAAAAAAATTAAAAAGAGTAATAATCTTAAAACCAATGTTTTTTTGCTTTAAATTGCTTTAAATTGAGAAAAAATACGGAATGCAAATATTAATCATCCTTTCGTACTTTTTCCAACAGTACGATCAAAAACCAATTTTTCTAAAAAAAAAAGTTCGATTTGGTCGAATTTTCAGAGAGTTACCGTCATTTGAAGAAAAAAGCATTGAATTTTGAAAAAAAATTATATCTCACAAGTGTATGGAAAAAAAAATCTGAAAAAAATCAAGAGAGCTTCTTTTAATGGGTCATACAACATAAAATTTTCAGCCACATCAAAGACTGGAAGGGTCTGACGTAGGTCGATTTGACGTGGAATGCCCCATATATATATAAGTCCGTACTTCGGGTTGTATAAATGGGTGTATACATATATACACGATGTTTAATCCTGGCAATCTTCTAATCTACGACAGGATCAAGCCCGATGTGTGGCCTTCTTTTCGTACAGTCAAGTTCTCTCACTTTTTTTCTCTCTCTCTCATTCTCTCTTTTCTTTCTCCCCTTTCGCTCATTCCGTTCGCCCGCGCTGTAATTACTCATTCGGACGTTAATGTACGAGCGTATTAATTAGCCAAAGCGTAACCGGTAGCGTTGCCCGTTGGGGCAAATGCATATATCTATAGATTTTGTGCGAGAAAGCCCCATGCAAGAGTATTATCCCTCTACCTACGCATTTCATACGTGCATTATACGCATTCACAGCAGGCAATTGCTCTATACAGTATAAGAATATGTATATGTATGTTGTTATAAGAGTCATATCGACTATCGAACCCGATTATCGAGATATAACTGCGAACTCCTCTCGCTGCTATACCTAAATCGCTATCCTCATTTTTAACCAATCAATCTGCTATTTATGAGGATATGTATGTGTGCCTGTGTTCATGTATTGGTTAATATATCGTAGAGCGCGGAGATTAATTAGCAATCTGTAATTACTCCGAGATCGAGAACAGGCACGTCGAACTCGTTCATAAACGCTTCGCAGCATCATCGATCAATCCCTTGCATAATTAATAATTGATCCAAACGAGAGAGAAAGTCGTATACTGTACGTGAGATAATGATTGTTTCGTTGTTTTACGGATGTTTCATTTATTTTATGAGGCTTTTTTTTACTTTAATTGTTTTAGCATTTATGGATAAATCAAGGATTATGTTCTTCGATTGTTTATTGATTATTTAGTCATTTGTTCAAATGGCTAGCTTGTTGTATTCGGGGGAAGAATATGACTGTGGATGGTATTTTGAGGGACAGGTTGGGAAGAGATCTCGGCGTTAGGCAATGCTTCGGGTACTAGGAAGGTCTTGTTCAAAGTACCTAATTACGAGATGAGGCAAGAAGAGAGATATATAGAGAGAGAGACAGAGAGCTTGGAGGTAGAGAATAAGGGGGGAGGAAAGTGACTGAGAGGAGAACTCAAGAAACCAATTGAAATATCTCAGTTTCTCGAGAGAGAAGCAAGCTCGATTCTCTCTCTCTCTCTCTCTCTCTCTCTCTCTCTCTCTCTCTCTCTCTCTCTCTCTCTCTTTCTCTCCCTCTTGTGGTCTTTTTGCTCTTGCTTGAGGCAGACACCTCTTGGTAGTTTCAGAAACGTGCTTTACGTAGAGAATGAAGCGTATTCTGGGTTTGTACTCTCGACTATGCCGCCACAGAACCACGAAACTGTAATTTCATTACGACCGGAGAGAGATAGTGAAAGAAGAGAACGTCAGGTGAGAGAAAAACTCTCAGAACGGGACAACACCGCGGTTAATCCAGCGCGGTAATTCACAAGTAAGAATTTCATAATGTTCCAACAATCTCGATGTCCCTGAAGTCGTACATAGTTGGCTTGATTAAAAAAAAAAAAAAAAAAAAAAAAAAAACAGAAAATATCGTAAAATCGTTCTAAAAACTGACAACTTTTATCTTTATTGTTCAGGCTAATAAAATTTAACCGACAGTCACGTACGTGACGGATAATAAATCTTAATTAATAAAATACTTCAGGTCTTATGAATTTTTTATATGCTTCATAATTCTCTGAACGGTAAGCAAATAAATTAGAGTAGTAGTCCCATTTTTCTCTGTACTAAAGTGCATTTTATAGGAATAAATATTTCGTTACTAATATTGTGTATTTTTTACTGAGCTATATGCTGCCTTTTATTTATTTACTCAAGTTATATTTAAAGACTTGGAAAGCTGTTTTTAACAGTTTAAGACACGTTGAAAGATTTCCCACCATAAGTTTCGCCGATTAAGATAAAACACAATGAAAGTCATATCGTCGTTTGCACAGCATCAGTCTCATAAACTACAATTCATTCATTCATATTTACTTGGTAATAAATCTCGTACGAAGTGTGCGAGAATCGCTCGAGAGAAAAAAATCTAATAAAGTATTGTACGATTCGTGGGAGGGGCGAAGATTCCCGAATCTCTCATCTCCATTCTGAATGTTGGCGAAAGAGGGTGGCGCGTTTTTGATGTGTGTAGGGTTAAAATTTCACGCTGTTGATTGTATACTTATGATTTAATGGGAAAAGAGAGAGGAAAATAGATAGAGGGCGGTTTGTTCTCGTCACACCCTCCTCTATGCTCTACTTCGCTGCTCGTGGTTTATGGAAAATTATCCAACTCCCTCACCACCCTTGAACCCTTCAGAAGAGATACCGAAGATTTTATCTTGAATACAAGGAGAGAGAGAGAGAGAGAGAGAGAGAGAGAGAGGGGGGGGGGAGAGGGAGAGAGAGAGGAACTTATGAAACGAATGCTCAGGCACGTTCGACCAACCGAGAAACTCGAGGGCCATGACACGAAAAGCGCCTGGAACAGCCAGTTACTTTGTCGACCTTTCTCAAGCCTTTCATCCCTTTCGATTACATAAACCACCCCAGCATAATCTCTCTTCCTAGTATGATGAAAACTCTGCATAATATTTCGTAGATTATTCCCATTTGATAAGATCGTAATCGATTTATTAAGCCGAAACACTCAAATTTCACTAACAAGGAAAGGTACTTTAGTGCTCCCCTCCAATTTCGATAAATTTCTTATATGTTGCAGCCCATTGAAAAATAAGAGACACGTATTTTTTTATATGGGCCCAAAGTGGTTTTAAGGGGTGAAATCAACCCTCAAAGTTGGGTATGTTTTATAGCTGGTACATTGCTTCATATAGAAGAACTCCACTGATCGAAAAGAAACCAATTGCAAAATATTCCTCACGTCAAATAACCTATTTAACATGTCCAACTTGTTATGCACCCTTATTGCAGGGGGGTGAACCACCCCCTGATATTCATAAATTTTTTGTATAAAAAAAATTCTCATCCGATTTCAATAAAGCAAACACTATCTTGAAGAGCAAAAAATAATAAAGTTGACGTGTCTTTAAATTTTCCCCAGAAAAAAAAATTAAGGAGGAAATCACCCCTTAAGTCCTAAATTTAATTTTGAGCGCCGAAATATTAAAAAAAAAATTAATGGTTTTATTACTATTGTATGTCGACTTATATGCTAAAAAAAATATTTATTTCGCATACACATCAGCTGTTATCACAATTATATTAAGAATTGAATATTCTTACATTCTTTACCTTTATACTGAAGTGTTGGTCTTCGCTCTTTTTTTAAATGTTTTGCAATGTTATTACTGCATAATACGGAGTACAATAAATGCGTAAACAATAGTTTGATCATTACATATTTATAACATGTAATATAATTAAAATAATAATTAAAATGATTAATATAATTAAATATAATTAAAACGCACATCTTGCGCAGTTGAATCAACGACGCATTTATACATATCATAAAGCCTTTCAACAGTGTACGTAATAAATTTCTATTTTAGACCATTTATGAAAACAACAAACTTAAATATCAAGAGCCGCGGCAGCGGTTGAACGCCCAGAATGTAAAGAAAGTCGGCTCAAGCCTTGCCGCACTCTTAGTTAAATATATATAGTCATACATGAGCGTGAAACAATCCGAAAAAAACAAAAAAATATCTAACGCTGTGTTTTCTTGGTGATATCAGATTAAGCCGCCCACTTGAGATAACAAAGCTAAAGCTGACTTTAAATTACTTCAGAAGTTTAGTTCGACTAATAGTTGGTGCTGATCTATCACTTTCGTATCAGCTATCGCGAGTAACGTATCGTTATTAACATGTCTATCAATCCAATGAACGTAATAAGACTCTTGCTTCTAATATTCGAGGTAATGCATATTCCTGACAGCCCTATTAACAGTAATGAAGTGGAATTAAAAGAAAGTTTCGAAAGAATTTTGAAAGATTCTACGACAGAATTCAATAATTTAAAAATCGTCGAAGATACGATATTAGATTTTCAAGAACCATTTGCAGATGTCATAGTAGAAGCTGTGGAAGAGAATGATGTCGAATGAGGTCTTGGAGAAGCTCCATTAAGCGCTGAAACATGTACCGACGATGAAGAAGGTTTGAGCTACGACTTAAAACAAAGAGTGGTCGAGTATTGGAGAAGTGCAAAAATGAAACAAAATAGGAAAATAGAAACAGTCCAACACCGTTTTAAACATGTTAAGTCTGTGGGCCAATTACGACGCTGGGCTCACCAGATAAGTAAAGGCGGAATTTACAAGTAGAAATTGTCGCGCATTTCTGAATATACAATCAATATTCTTAAAAACGCCATAGACGCAGGACTCATTGTGGACGATGTCGATATTCGAAGGTGGGCGTTACAGGCCCAAAAATTGATTGGACATGAAGATAGTCGTTTCAGTGCTTCGCCAATATGGATAAAAATGTGATAAAAAGTGCATGGAATAACAAGTAGGAAAGTTAATAAATTCGTAACAAGGAAGACCCTCGAATCAAAGAACATATTACAAAATGATGCTCATAAATTTGTCTCTGAAGTTCAATTGAAAATTAAGGAATATGGCTTGAAAAATATTTATCATTCCGATCAAAGTGGTTTTCAATTAGAAATATATTCGGGGGGAATTTTAACAGAAGGAGGTACAAAACAAGTAAAATGCCTTGTACAATCCGTTTCAGCGACAACTCATAATTACACCATTCAGCCAACAATATCAGCAGACGGAAAATTGTTGCCATCACTTTTGATCATTTTAAAAGAGCCATCTGGACGGTTGGGGCCAATAGTGAAACAAACCATTTTTCGACCTCCTAATGTCTTTATAAGTGTTTCAAAATGTGGCAAGGCTACTTCAGGTACGTTGGTATATGATATTTCGATTATAAAAAATTGATCTGCTATTGATTCATCACGTATTCATTTATACAACACTTCAAAGTATAACTTCAGTAAGTGTTTTTCCCAAGCGTCCTTTTAATAGACTTATCGAGTGGGCATTGCCCCAGAGCTGTCATCGAAATTACACGGCGTAATAAAGAAATTGTTACAATGATTATACCAAAAGGGACGACAGGGAATATCCAGCCACTTGACGTCTTCGGATTTAGAATTCGTCAAAATTATGTCAGACATTTTTCAGGCAGTGTCATGTTACTCGATTATGATATGAATTTGCATTTGAGAAATAATATAGTCAAATTGGAGTCTCTGGTATATACATAATCAATTATCATCTCCAAGGTTCAAAAGTGGTTACATTGAAGGACGACCTGAGCATTTTGAAAACCCCGTTGAATTCGCTTTTGGTATGTCATCCAAACGCAATATGAAATTGAAGGCTGCACAAATGTAGCTGTAGTAAGATGTTCATGGTGTAACAATCCACTTTGTTTTAAACGTTTCTTCGAAGAATATCATTACTGTTCAAAATATAATCAATAAATTTTAGAATGATAATTGAAATGAAAATATGAATTGAAATCTATTATTACTACACGAAGATTCTATCGTCTATGTTGTAATCAAATAAATTTTTGAATTGTGTAATGTTCTGTAAAATTAAAGATATGTAAAGTTACTATACGAAGATTCTATCATCTATGTTGTAATCAAATAAATTTTTAAATTGTGTAATGTTCTGTAAAATTAAAGATATGTAAAGTTTCGAAGCACAGATTACGTATATATATCGGTAGAGCCATACGAAAATTGAAAATCGCGAACTTCACGAACATAAAGGATGTAGGAGTATTCAATTCTTCAGATAATTATAACAGCTGATGTGTATGCGAAATAAATATTTTTTAGCATATAAATCGACATACAATGGTAATAAAACCATTACATTTTTTTTGGCATTCTATATCTGTATTCTGCATCTTTTTATTCTTAAATAACTCTATGGGTAATTTCTCTACTCCGACACAACTCTATTCTTAAATATCACTGTTTCATCAACACTATGGGTAAATGTCTCTAATTTCCAGTTCTGCCACAACTCTATTCTTCATTTCTCTATTCTTAAATAAGTTTATGGGAAAAAATCTGTAGTCTGACACATCTCTAATCCTAAATATGTCTATTCTTAAATAATTATGCGGCTAATTCACTGTATTCTCATAAAACCTTATTCTTAAATATGTATGCTCGAAAAAAAGTCTACTCCAAATAATCTCAGTTCTGGAATATCTGTACTCCAAAATATGTCGTATCGGAATCATCTCTATTACAATACATCTCTATTCTTAATAAATTCAAAAAACTCTCTATGGCGAAATATCTGTAATCTTTTATATCTCAATTCTTGCAGATCTCAATTCTGACACTTCTCTGTTGCAAAATATCTCTCTTCCGCCACTTCTCTACTCCGGCACATCTCTATTCATAACAAAACAATTGACAATCAAAGTGCTCGATATGATGATAAATTATCCGCAGTCGGTATAATAAAATGTATACAATTTTTGATAATGAGAGCTCAGAAAATTGAAGTGTTCGGATATAGTAGTGATACGTAAATAGTATTTTAAGGTTTTGTGAAATACCGATCGATCTGCCATGACTCCGAGAGAGATAGCTGTTTTTGCATTACCAAGATTGCTTCTAAAAAACAGATTTTTATAAAAATAAGACATAAGAAAAATTACTTGCGGGATTCTTGCCGACTTAACGACTTTAAGGTAGGAGTCTCGCCACAGTCACGTTCAAAAGTTAACTCTCCGGTCAACATTCGAAAATTTGGATATAACCTGCGATATAACCTAAGAATGGCAATTGTCAAGTCATATGGGAGCCTAAAAAAATAAAAACATTCGGGAACAATGTTTAATATAAAATTCAGAGTTTCCGGAATACCCGCGTTTCCCTATGCAATACACGTAACATATAGTTCATATTACTATATCTCCGGAACTAAGTAGTCAGAATTGTTGCAATTTTTTGAAAAACTTCGTCATATACACCAGTGCAAATGACAATTAAAAAAAAAAAATTTGTAGAAAAGTTTCGAAGTAATTGCGTAAAATGTGAAATTTTCTACCTTTGCCCATAAGAACACACGTAAAACTATACAATTTTTGATTTTCGATATCTCAAATATGGAATAGTCAATCCTATTCAAATTTTGCACGTTATTACATAACGGTATTCTGAATAAGTTCTCGAAATATAAAAAAAATCTGTAGAAAAACGCTTTGGCGAGACTTCTACCTTAACATTACCTTAAAATTTCAATTATTACGTCAATTAGAATTCAAATAGTCGTAGTGTTGATAAAATATTTATCCAAAATGAAATTGAATAATATTAATAAATTTTCTTGAATTATTGTGATGTCCACAAACATCTACGCAGAGAGTGAGAGAAAAAAATACAGGTTAAAGCATTTTTTTTTAAATAGAATCATTGAGAATGAAATCAAACAAATTTTGATAATCTTTTAAAATACACTCTTTTAATGTGACATTTTTTAAATTATTCGATAACAACAAACGACATTGGGATCATTTATACGGTAGGTATATACATAAATATTGTGCTGTGTGTGAAGTGGATATGTTGAATAATGAATACATTTTTAAATGATAAAAAAAAAATCCCGCGTTGAATTTTTGGAGCGAACTTAGTACCGTAAGATGAGAAGTGGAGAACGTAGGTGGACGGGTTGTTTCCTGCAATTTGAATAGAAAAATATATTATTACATTAATTGAATCATGTCGACTTATTGTAAGAAAATATCCAGAGTAAAATATACTCATTCAAACGAAAACGTGCAATGTACTATCTACATTCCCTCTACAAATGGGGCATCGTAGCAATGGGACATTTTCATCATCGTTCTCAAGGAGCTCATTCTCGTATCTTCTTTGCAGCGTTTCGAAGCAGACCAAGCACGCGCAAAGGTGAGAACAAGGATGAAAAACCACGTTCGCCGGTTCTTGTAAACAAATCCGACAAACATTTGGGGCAATGTTGAGCGCAACATCATTTTCTTCCACTTCTGCAATAAGTAAAAAAAAGCGGACGATCGAACGATCGGACAAAAAATTGAACGATCTGAATACATCATCTTTCTGTCTAAAGACCCATCGATCTCTATACAATATCAGTTACAATAATATCAGTGAAGCATGTCACCGCCATCTCTTAGGAAGACTTGATGGCGGCCACCCATCCATGTCTATATTCATTCGTATGTTGGGAAAATGTGCATTCTATAGTGTTTGTACTATTGATCCTTCAGAATAAGCTATATTTATTTCTGTGATGCAGCACGTCTTGCGAAATATTTAAAAACAACGTTGATCGCTTGGCAAGAAATGGACCAAGGATTGTTGAACCATCGTTAACGTCAAATGGTGCAAAGACCAAAAGATGAGCATTTTCGACATTTGCGCGGGAATTTTTTTTTTATCATTTAAAAAAGTATTCATTGTTCAACATATCCACCCCACTTCGCACACAGCACAATATTTATATATACTCCTACCGTATAAATGTTCCCAATATCGTTTGTTGTTATCGAATAATTAAAAAAACGTTACATGAAAAGAGTGTATTTTAAAAGATTATCAAAATGTGTTTGCTTTGATTGTCAATGATCCTATTTTAAAAAAAATGCTTTAACCTGTATTTTTTTATCTCACTCTCTGCGTAGACGTTTGTGGACATCGCAATGATTCAAGAAAATCTATTAATATTATTCAATTTCATTTTGGATAAATATTTCCTCAACACTACGACTATTTGAATTCTAATTGACGTAATAATTGAAATTTTAAGGTAATGTTAAAGACGTTAAGTCGGAAAAAATCCCGCAAATAATTTTTCTCATGTCTTATTTTTATAAAAATCTGTTCTTTGGAAGCAATCTTGGTAATGCAAAAACAGCTATCTCTCTCGCACTCATGGCGGATCGATCGGTATTTCACATAGCCTTAAAATAATATTTACGTATCACTACGATATCCGAACACTTCAATTTTCTGAGCTCTCATTATCAAAAATTGTATACATTTTATTATACCGACTACGGATAATTTATCATCTTATCGAGCACTTTGATTGTCAATTGTTTTGGTACGAATAGAGATGCGCCGGAGTAGAGAAGTGGCGGAAGAGAGAGATATTTTGGAGCAGAGATGTGTCAGAATTGAGATCTGCCAGAATAGAGATATAAAAGATTAGAGATATTTAGCCACAGAGAGTTTTTTGAATTGATTAAGAATAGAGATATATTGGAATAGAGATGATTCCGATTCGATATATTTTGGAGTAGAGATATTCCAGAATTGAGATTATTTGGAGTAGACTTTTTTTCGAGCATACATATTTAAGAATAAGGTTTTATGAGAATACAGTGAATTAGCCGCAGAGTTATTTAAGAATATACATATTTAGGATTAGATATGTGTCAGACTACAGATTTTTTCCTAAAGACTTATTTAAGAATAGAGAAATGAAGAATAGAGTTGTGGCAGGACTGGAGATTAGATATATTTACGCATAGAATTGATGAAACACAGTGATATTTAAGAATAGAGTTGTGCCGGAGTAGAGAAATTACTCATAGAGTTATTTAAGAATAGAGAGATGCAGAATAGAGATGTAGTACTGCCAATTTTTTTTTTTTACATTTCGGCGCTCAAAATTAAATTTAGGATTTAAGGGGTGATTTTCCCCTTAATTTTTTTTTCTGGAGAAAATCTAAAAACCCGTCAACTTTATTATTTTTTGCTCTTCAAGATAGTATTTATTTTATTGAAATCGGATGATAATTTTTTTTTATACAAAAAATTTATGAATATCAGGGGGTTGTTCAGCCCCCTGCAATAAGGGTGCATAAGAAGTTAGACTTGTTAAATAGATTATTTGACATGAGGAATATTTTGCAATTGGTTTTGTTTCGAGCGGTTGAGTTCTATATGAAACAATGTACCAGCTACAAAACATGCCCAACTTTGAGGGTTGATTTCACCCCTTAAAACCACTTTTGGGCCGACATAAAAAAATACGTATCTTTTATTTTTCGATGGGCTACAACATATAAAAAATTTATCGAAATCGAAGGGGAGCAGTAAAGTATCTTTTCCTGTAAGTTATGGCAATTAACGATGGTTCATACTTAAAGTAAACTTTTTTTGATTAATCAGAAATAAATCGTGCTACTTTTTTTTGGATACGACGATATTTTTTAAACTATAAGATTGTTACTCACTAACTAGTGATTGAGTGAGAAAAATCTTGGAAAAATTTCAAATTTTTGGACTTAAATAATGGTTTATGGAAAATTGCGTAAGTTTTAAAATGAATTCAGAATTAACAATGAACTCAATAATAAGAAATTGATCAGACGAATGCTACTTTTGCAGGCAAAGAAAGTATAATTAAACAATACAAGATAAACAGTACGAAATTATTCATGCTATTGGAATAGTATAATAGATAAACAGTACGAAATTATTCATGCTATTGGAATTTTCATTCATTTTGGCTATGACTGTACAACCACACAACGTCCATAATTTGCGTCTATGCTGTATCATTAACATCGTTTATACGCACCTGTCAACTTGTTAAGTTTGTGTACTTTTTGTTTTGTTTTTTTACCAACGAGGATCAACGTGAAAGATTAATTGATTAATTACAAGGAGAGCGGAATAAATTATGATTCTTTTTCTTCTTCGGCGTCTTTCTCTCACTCCGATGAATAATAATTATTATGTGAGCGAAGGTGTCTTTTGTTTCGTAGCGTTAATGGATGCTTCCTACGTACGATCAAAACTCATGATCGAGACGAATCGCTTAATTACAATGTTATCAGGCATAAATATTTCGCGTTATTAATTTTTTAAACACTTACTCCCAAGGGAATTGTGTTTTTATTTTAGTTAAAAATTTGACAGGAGACAAGATTACAACTTTTTGCCTCGTCCGTAGGCGCCTCGATTAATTTTTCGTGTATAAAAATTTACACATGTTTAGTACAACAGAATAACTTTACACATTTACCCTTTTTTGCTGCTAAAAATCAATTAGCTGTTTCTGAAGTAGCGAACAAAAACTGTTATTTTTACGTTGATTCAAAGCTCGCTGACGCTTTCGCATATACTCTCGCAATATCGCGTCTATAGATATACATTTATGCCGGTTTTACTGACGAGAGAATTGAGGGAAGATTAATCGATTAATTAATCAAAGCCGAATAAATTATTATTCTTTATCCTCTCAGGCGTTCTTTACCCCGAAATAATTATTATGTGGTTCCTCCTCTCTCGATTTCTTACAGTCACGGGTAAACTTTTTATTAAAGGATATATAGCGCTATTGGGTTTCTCGTGGGGTTCCACGAAATCGATTTAATTGCAGAACGAACATCACACGATCTTTTCGTAAGACAGAGAGAAAGAGAGCAAGGCACATATTTTTTCGTCGACATTCAAAAAGATTGACGAATAAAAAGGATGAATATAAAATTCCTCTATGTATATCTATATATATATACCAAACCATTTCTCTTTCCTTCTCTTTCTTTCTTTCTGTCTGCCTTTCTCGGCAAAAGATAGAGGAAGAATGCGAGGGACGATTTTTGAAGGCCCTTTTCGTACTAAATAAAACATCACCCTCTCGCGAGGAAGATCTTGCGCGAGTGAGTCCGAGCGGGAACCACGAGGGGGCTCACCAGTCGTTAGTAAGTCTGACATGTAACTCTCGCCGTTTGCAATCTCCTTTTCGATGGCTTCTCCATATATATATATATCCATACATTTGTAACGAAGAGTCCATTCGAAGAGACCGCTCGTCTCGGGGAATTCTCTTTTCTTCGGGACATGAGAAAAGAAAGAAGGAACGAGTGAAAGAGAAAAGGAGATCGCAAGACTGAAGGAGAGCCGCCATCTCGTCGTGCAGCTCTTTCCATCGTATACGAGAGGGCGAATCCTGGATGATAGAGAAGCAAAGCTCCTGTGGGCGTCCATCACTGTCGCGGATGGATTGTCTCGACTACGGTAGCCACTTTTTAACCTATATATATATATATATTTTTTTTTTTTCATATATCTATATACGTTTGTTTGTTTGTGTGTATATTGCCCTCGTGACACACGAATACACCAATGTGCATTCCATTGCTGTAGAAAAATTTCTCGGACTTGGAGAGCACATCGCGAGTTAGGAACAGAAAGAGCTTGAAGTTGAAGAAAAAGATAACACGGAACTAAAAGCAACGCATATACAGGCTGCTACAAATGTTATGTCCACGATTTATGGAGCTAATAGATCATGAAATTCTAAAAAGAATAGTTCTTGTTGATTTTTCTCTCTGATGGACCGTTGATGAGATATTAATTAATTAATGCCAGCCAATCAGATGCGTTTATATACCAAATCGTGCAGTGTGAGAATAGCGCTTCATCGTTGCGGCTGAAGCGGATAGGCTCGAGCCTTATTGCTCTCTGTTTGCCATGCCCATTCCTTCGAATCGATACACCGGATTGGCTGTCTCCAATTGATGGATATCTCATTGATGGTTCATCGTAGAGCAAAATGCGTAAGAACTTTTCTCTTCAGAATTTCGCCATTGAATTACTCGCTACATCTTAGTTATGACTTTTCAGACGTCCTTTTAGTGGTACAGTAGCGAGTTTGTAGCATTCGAGGAGTTTTCTGTGCTGCAACCTTAACTAAAAGTGGAGTATATACGACGAAGATTGAGAATGGAAAGAAATAAGGATTCTGCGTGGACGAAGAGCAAAAGTTTTCTCTTGTCTTTCAGAGCCCTCTACCTGAAGTGTGCTTGTACTCGACGCATTCCACGACCTTGTTTCCGACCATGTTGTACACGAGTTGAACGAGATTTTATACTCGTTTAAGAGAGACGAAAAGAGAAAGAGTTGGCGATCTCTTCGCCAATGTGAACTCTCTCGTCGTGCGTAAGTTTGCCGCACTCGAAACTTGTGTAAAAAAGTGTAAAATAAACGTGTATAAGCTTCTTACCAGAAGCTGCGACGGCTCTCGGACTTCAGTGCTATTATTTTATTGGTATAAATGTACATCATAATCACAAGCTTCTTTTTAAAGCATATCGATGTTTTACGTATAGTAAATATGTGCTTGGAATTAATAATTTCACAATGTTTCGATTTCAAACGGAATTATTCTTTTTATTCGGCTTTATAAAGCAGATTTTAGTAAAAATAACATCGTAAGTGGTTCTGATTATGACAAAAAATAGTGTCGAAGATTCAAATTGTTATATATACGGATCTGAGATAGAAAACGAACCTATTCGATGCTGTAAACGCGCGTGTTGCTTAATGCGTCATTGTCGAAGATATTCAAACTGCGATTGTGGAGACCGGTCGATACGATATCGCTTCTTTTTATGTATTTCAAGCTAGCCTGTGAGAATTTGAATAACAAAACGATTTTTGTATCCGGTGGATATGCAGGAATGGAAAAACGTTCTGTGAAATGAGATCGATATGTGTGTTCGTGCTATTGATCGTTAGAGAAAATTCAACGACTATTTTTTCGAGTTTTTACAGACTTGTAAACTCTACATATGTTTGATCGTCTTGTCTCAAAAAAATTAGAAACAGGGATGTGGATTTTCGATCGAATAATCCAGAAATATCAATAACGAATTAACGCCTGGAAACTCTTTAAAATGATAACAACTCATAAAGCTTTTTACAAAATAATAAAAAGATCATTTTTTGATGTATTTTTCTTGGTCCAAAAATGTATTATACTTAGTCGAAAAATTGTACGGACAAATATAAATTATTTTTTTGAGCGCCATCATGATGATAATTAAATCAGGACAAATGTTGGCTAAACTTTCGTGCAACGTAATCAATTAATTTCTTTGATAATTGATTCATGGCTGACACGTGCAAAAACATGTATATGGGTGAAAGTAGATCGAGTTTGTGTACATCGATGGATGAAACGAGGGGTGCAAGGGATGGAAGTGAAAAATTGGATGTAGCAGGGGTTGGATTGTGTAGTCAGGCTCCTCGCTGGACACCTAACATGCATTATGTAGAGGCCGCGATAAAGCAGGAAGTGATTTAGGGCGAATGTAGGTAACAAGTTCGCGAGGCTCTGCCGCTTGAGTGCACGCGGGCGCGGGGCTGGTTGCCTCTCATTGCCATGGAAACCGATATCGATCCTCCCTAGGGGTGTTCAGAGGTCCAACCCTCCTTTCCATGTCCTCCTCTTTCTTTCTCTTTCTCTTTTAACCCCCGGACTCAGGCTTTATCGTCATAGCAGACAGGAAAAAGGTGGTCGTCGAGAAATATTTTATTTCGACTGATTCACATCCATTTTGTTATCTCTCGTTTTCCCTGAAATGAACTAATAACCGTAAATAACAAAGTAAATGCACCGAAAATAATATTGTGTCTTCACTAAGTTCGTTTACCTACTATTTATATTTATAAGAGATCTAGAGGGTTCCAAGTAAATTTTGGATTAAAATAAAGTCTGAAAAATGTGCAGGTATATGGATGTAAAAAATGGCGCCTGCAAAAAAGTCGCTACCGTTATTCAAAAGATCAACGAAAAGAAAGAAGAAAATATTGATACTGGAAAATGGGATGAATCTTTAATTATCGATGTCGATTAAATATCTGATCGGTAATTGCAATTTAATCAGATTAATAAAAGTTGTAGACTAAATGCTTAAATCGAAGAGGTGAACAATAATAAATGAAAGGAAAAAAAGGAATTTTGATAACGATTTAGATAAGAGATTGATCGAATTAACAGAACATATATTCGGAGATCATTTACTTGCGCACAGATAGGGGAGATAGGTGAGACACGTGTCGGAGCTGTTACGCATACAGAATGATTGATGCATTAGTCCGAAGAGCATTGTTGAGTTGCCTAATATTCGGTTCTTTTCGCCCGTGTTCCTATCTTTCATTAAAAAGCTGGTAAATTGATTTATTTTCAAATAACAGCGCATAATTTAAAAATATAGTCAATAATTGTTGATTCGGATAAAAATAAAAATCAAGTAATTTCGGGGCACATTCGTAATTTGAAGAAAAAATACATTTTTTTAATTTTTTGTAAAAATTACACAATTTAAAAATCTCTACTAAGTGGCTCATAGATAAATCAATTTCAACTTCTGAAAAATCGTTCCTCAAAAGTATGAATGTAACAAGAAAGTATAATTTAAATTTTGAAAGAACTTAACTATAATAAACAACATAAAATCGAAATCTCTTCCAATTAAAAAAACTCTGTCCCAGCCCTAAAATTCTTTTATTTCACAAAAGCCCTTTTCCATGCTGATTTTTTCATTTCACCGTTCTCTCGTTGTTCTCTGCGAGTTTGATCGTATCGAGTGCAAATTTTTGTACTTTACAATCCCTCCTTCGTCTTTTTCTCATTGTGTATGCCGTGCTTACCTGAGGAACTGGACACACGAGGAGAATTCTGCTCCATTCACTAACGATCGCTTCCTTGCCTTCCTTCTCTCTCTCTCTCTCTCTCTCTCTCTCTCTCTCTCTCTCTCCCTCTCTCTCTCTCTCTCTCTCTCTCTCTCGCTCTCTCTCTCTCTCTCCTTTTCTTTCTCTTCCAGGCTTATCGGATCTTTCGGCGTACGTTCGTGTGCACTGAACGTTGAGAATGCATCGACGTTGCAGTTATAGCTGCACTGTGTACACTTCAGTTGCACGTGAATCGTATAAGCCAATTGCAAATATATATACACAGGAATTTATATCTATATATATTAGAGTGTATTCAGTGACTTCGTTCGAAGGTGTTACAGTTCACGTTTAATTAGGGCCAGCAACGGTGAGTGCGCGCGCGAGCCCGGAATAAATAAGTTAATTAAACGCTCGCTGCTCTGAACCACTTTACAGATATATGTATATATATTCCATATATGCTCCATATATGCCTCAACTCGACGTTTTATGGAAAAAAACATTCAAAGCTTCGTTGCCTCCAGCCCCGATCCTTTTTCTTTATATATTCATACGGTTACTATATATTTAAACCCATGCTACATAACCTCATATATTTTACGTCACACTTTACGATTTCCTCGACGTCAGCCCATCTCAGATCGCATCGCTACTTTTTTCTCTTCAGGGTGTGAGAATGTACGCCTCCTATATCAGCAAAATCCTCCTGCCGATACGTAACTGACGTGTCTGCTTTTTTTCCTTTTCGCAATTCATGCAACGCTTTTTCTCGTTTATACCAAAGGAGTCTCCCTTTATTATTTTAAAAGTTAATTAGCCACGATGGAAGTCAGGGAAAATGGAAAGATTTCGAGATAAAAAAAAACAATAATGTATTATTTAACGATTTTGAAATTGTCTTGGTGCTGGTTTTTTTCGAAATTGAAAGCTTGAGAACGTGTACTCGAATTTACAGTTTTCATCAAGGTAATAATGCATAATCGTGTTCATTTTGTGGAAAATTATCATTAAAGAAAGTTAATAGTTTAGGGTCTTTTTTTTAATGTCCAGTATTTCTTCAGCTCATTGCCATAATTAGGCATGAGTTTTATTTAAAATTAAAAAAATGAGGGATCATTATTTTATTCATATAAATTAAGCATCATATTGCTCAAAACTTAATTCAAGATTTTTCGTTGACAAGGGTAAATATAGTAATAAAATTATTTAATGAAATGAAACGAGTTGAGACGCCATATATTTTTATCGTCAGTCAAAACATTGCGAAATATTTTTCATCTGTTTGACAATTTACCAATTTATTTATCGAAATATAGCGCATGGGAAATTCGAAAAAATCTCTTTATAAAATTTAAAATTTAATGAAAAGATTCTATGGTTTACGTAAATAATTGAGAAAAAAACAATTTATCGAATATTCGACTCCTAAATCGAATCGCTGTTCCATTTAAACTGGCATTTTATCTGTCCTGGAATAATGCTATACGCGTATGGCAAGACAATCGTGGAAAATCGTCTGCAGAAAAAGAATGTTTCGTGTTTGTACATCGATAACCCCTAGAATTCAATTTTCAGCTTGATTTGTCAGGACGTCAGTGTGTCAAGCGGGTGAGAGCTTCGATCACACCCCATTTCGTGTTCTCTCTTTCTCTCGTAGATTCTTCGTCTTATCGTTTTTCCTCTACGATCTATTTTACAGTACTCTTGAGCACATCAACGGAGAATTGTGAGGAAAAAGAGAAAGGGAGAACGTTTATTTTCGTCGTCTCGGTTTACGACCCTTCTGAAAGACAAAACGCGTCTCATGTCACCCCAGAAGTCATATGGTCGTGCTCTCCTCGTATCTAGCATCGATATTTACCACGTATACTCGTTTTATTGGTCGGTGTGATCGTGTATCATCCCCGGTAACACGAATAACAACCCTCGAATTGATAACGGGGATAAAAGTACCCTTTTTCATCCCTCTATCAAGTAAGGGTTGTTCCAACCCTTCGAAACGATAACATCAATTTTAGGATGGTATTAAATTGTGTCTTATACTTCCGCATTAGAATGGAAAAAAAAAAACATGAAAATTAAATGGTTTCTGCTTCGTTTGTCCCCTTACAACATTTATAAACGTTCGCATTAAAACAAGAAAATCACGAACTGACAATTAAATTTCTTATAAGTGTTTTAAAAATTCGTTAATTTTTTACACGTAGGAATTTTTTGAGCAAATCATTTTTTGTCTCATTTCCGTCTGTACCGGAAATTGGAATTAGCAAATATATATGCCCAGGCGTAAATTACAGGGGGGTGGCCTTGTGAGATAAGTATATACGGGAAGCTTCCGATATAACAATGGACAGACTTTCTTTTTTAGATGAAAATTTTACGTTGTTGTACGGCAACAAGGAAGATAGTCCACCTACGCGTAAATCAGCGGTAATTGCCCGAATTGTTCTTCCTGGTGTTTAAGTTAAAGGATTATTGTTTTAAGTACAGTTAATGTCGCCTCGAAAGGACAATGACAAAGTATTTTTTTTTATTCGTTATCTAGGATCGAATTATCGTAAGATGATTAACGAAATATTGGTTTTAATTAAGCATATTTCGCTAACTCAATTTTCGTTTTCTTTATAAAATACGACGATAAGCTAATTCAGATGTGAAAAACTATTGGACCTGTCAATCGAAATTATTATTTTCTTTTTTCAATTGTGCGGAAAAAAATTTTTTACACCATGAAATTTCTTTTAAATTAAAGTCTGTCGAGGCATTGGAAAAAGGCCGGCAGACTGCGTCTAATGCATATTTTATATGCGATACGTGTTAAAAATGCTGACTTTGACATTCATCATTTCAGGTTCAAATCTGTCAACTGTTTTCGAACTTCCGTAGCGAGCAGATACTGCTGTATTTTTCAAGTGGCAATATTTTATATTTTTAATCTGTTGACAAGTCGTTGTGCGATCGTACTACGTGTTAATGAAAGATATTTCGAAAATTCAATGCCACACACTATAATTTTATGGTATCAAGAGACTCGGTAGAGTCTCGGGACAAGTACATTGACAGCTCTGTCGTCTGCTGGCCCGAGGCTCGCCAAGTCTATACTTTCTCTGAATAAAACGATTCGCGGCGGTGGGGGTAAAATTCGCATGTCTTTTCATTTAATTGCGAAGCTCAGGAGTCGTTTGATATAACGAAAATAGGACTGGAGACTAATTGTCAAAAATGCTTTCGATTGAGCCCAAAATGAGCATGATCGGTGGCGTAATTGCTGAGAAAAAACTTTGCACAGGTCAAAATTATCAATTTTTCTATCATTGTGTGAAGGATTTCGACGTGTCTGTATACAACACCATCAAAGGCCTCTTGAAGCCTCTCGAGTTTCTGATTGGTTGGTGTTTGTATCCGTGATAACACCATCAAAGACCTCTTGAAGCCTCTCGAGTTTCTGATTGGTTGGTGTCTGTATCTGTGATAATACCATTAAAGGTGTGTGATCTGTGATCGTGTTCGTTGGGTCTCATTTTGATGTGAACAAGTGCGCATGCGCATAATGATGCGCAACACGCAACTGCGCAATGAAACGAGTCATGCGCAATGTGTGAATCTGTATGAAACGGAATTCAAAAAATAAATGATGAAACAGTGCAGGACGTGTGGAACAGTTTGGTTATAAGCAGTAATAAATAACCGTTTTAACGCGCATTCGTCGTAAAATCGGGAATCAGTGACAAAATTCGGAAAAATCAATCGGGATAAGTGATAAGTGACAATAGTATTTATTAAATTGTTTTTTGAGGTTTGAAAGTTTGATCGAAGTTTCGTAAAAACAGTGTGGGATGTGTGAGTTTGATTAAATAATACTTATAATCGTTGAAACGTTTTTACGTGTTTAATCGCCATTTGTCTATTATTCTTCGTTTGTGTCAGGCTAGAAAAAATGTGTGATATCCATTATAAATTTGGAACTTTGGTTGAAGAAAGATATATTTTTTTTTCCCCCTTTCGATCGCGACTAATTGAAATCTCGTGGCTTAAACAGTATTGAAAATATTAATGTTTTTTCACGAACAGTTGTGAGGTTATAAATATCGTGGTTAGGTTCGATCGACTCTTGGTTACAGTAATAATAAGAAAGTGATGGTGTGAAAGTAGTGAAGTGCTTTTAATCAACTTTCGAACAGTGCCGAAATGAATATGTATTTTTTATTATTGTCAACCCTGCAGTTTTTATTTTCCACACTTAACTCTACGACGGAAACGAAAGCGATCTCTTTTCTCTTTCGTGATTAAATGTTCCTCGTATAAGATTTCTTGAGAAATTATTCTTTTCGTTTCTTTGATAACTATGAAATGGTGTACATTGAACTGTTAATCATGATTGGTGTGAATTGATGTAAATTTGGAAAAGAAACTCTATAAAACTAATAATGAGTGTCAAAAAAATGTATATGGCAAAGTTTGTTATTATCATGCCGAGTTTTGAGCAGTGTCTAATAAATATTTTTTTTAACTCTACACCGTTGACAATTTATTTTATTGGTTCCTTTCCTCTTTATTATAAAATGTTCCTCGCTTGCCATAATAAGATTTGTACATCATAAAATGATCCTTGCATGATAATTGTTGGTCCATTTCAAAAGATTTTCGACGTCGTTTTTCTATCCAAAGTATGGTATAGAATCATCTCGCATTTGATGAATTAATAGACAAATACACTGTCAACCTGCATCTGGATATATATGGATGCATCTGGATGATAACCGTAGTAAGTAACGATATATCTTTATGTAAAAATGGCTCGTATAATATATCTTTATGTCAAAAGACTATGGCGGTATATACTCCATATCCTGGTATTATCAAAATTTGTATCTTTGGAATGCAACGAATACCTATAGGCTCTGGAAATTCTGTGAAGCGACAAATGTACCAAGTATTTCCACTTTTTGGCTCTGATTGTAGCATTATGAATTGAACATTTTGTTATGAAAATTCTTCGGTTGCTCATTTGTCAATGGGATCAAAAATATTGTCTTCGGAACACCATGGATATATGTAAAATTTCAGAATTTTGTTTGGCTCAATATGCTCTATATTTTTTCACATCCCCGCTTTAGTTGTAGCATAATGTATTTTAAAAAATTATTTCAGAAAGTCTTCCGATGTGTTTTTTCTGACATTATCAAAATTTGTATAACTGAATTGCAATGGATACCTATAGACTTTGAAAATTCTGTGAAGCGACAGATGTGCTAAGTATTTTCTCTTTTTGGTTTTGATTATGGCATTAGGAATTGAAAATTTCGTTATGAAAATTCTTCGATTGCTCATTTGTCGTTGGGTTAAGAATTGCTGGCTTCAGAATGCCATGCATACATGTAAAATTTCAGAATTTTGTTGGACCCAATGTGCGCTACATTTTTTCAATTCCCTAATTTAGTTGTAGCATAATGAATTTTGAAAAATTGTTTCAGGAAGTCTTCTTATGTTTTTTTACTGATATCAAAATTTGTATCAATGGATTGCAACGGATACCTACAGACTTTGTAAATTCTTTAAAGCAACAAATGTACCAAGTATTTCCACTTTTTGGCTCCGATTGTGGCATTATGAATTAAAAATTTTGTTATGAAAATTCTGCGGTTGCTCATTTGTCAATGGGATCAAAATTATTGTCTTCGGAACGCCATCAATATATGCAAAATTTTAGAATTTCATTCGGCTCTATTGAGCTATATTTTTTCACTTCCCCACTTTAGTTGTAGCATAATAAATTTTGAAAAATTGTTTCAGAAAGTCTTCTGATGTGTTTTTACTGATATTATCAACATTTGTATCATTGAATTGCAACAGATACGTACAGACTTTGAAATATCTGTGAAGTGACAAGTGTGCCCAATATTTCCACTTTTGGCTCGAATAGTGGCATTATTAGGACTTGAACATTTTATTATGAAAATTCTTCAGTTGCTCATTTTTGGATGGGATTAAAATTTGGCTTCGAAAAGTAATGGCTACATGCAAAATTCATAAACTTTATTGAGCCCAATGTTTGAGTTGTAGCATGATTAATCCAAAAAATTGTTAGAAAGTCTTTGGTTCCTTTTTTTCTGGAAGTATAAAAATTTGTTTCATTGGAACGCAACGTATACTTACAAACTTTGGAAATTTCCTGGAGCAACATGTGTGCTCAGTATTTCTACTTTTTGGCTTCTATTCTGGCATAACGAATTGAAAAATATTTTCAAAAAGATTTGCTCTATGGATGCTCTGGTTGTAATGGTACGAAAATTTGCACGAACAGAATGCAACTGGTACAACTCAACTCGATCCATTTTCTTGGGCATAGTACTGATATAAGTTTGCCCGTTTTGTTGAATTTATTATTTTAAAATTTCCATAACATACTTTCTGAACTTTTCAAAATTCAAAGATAATATTAAAATATCTGTAAGTTCTAGTTTTGAGGCTTTCACGGCCATTATTGTTCGAAATATCAAAATTTGTATCATGGGAATGTAGCCGATACCTACAAACTTTTAACATTTTGTGAAGCGACATGTGCACCAAGTATTTCCACTTTCTGTCTCTGATTGTGCATTATGAATTGAAAAATTTATTACAAAAAGTCTTCGGCTGTTCATTTTTGGATGGGATTAAAATTTCTGTCCTCGGAACGCAATAGATACATCCAAATTTTCTGAACTTTATTAAGCTTAAAGTGCACTATGTTTTTTCACATTTCCACTTTAGTTGTGGCATAATAAATTTAAAAAGTTGTTTTAGAAAGTCTTTGGGTGCTCTTCTTCTTTTGATAGTATCAAAATTTGTATCATTGGAATGTAGCCGATATCTACAAACTTTGAACATTTTGTGAAGAGGAGACATGTGTGCTAAGTATTTCCACTTCTTAGCTCCGATTATGGCATAATAAATTGAAAAAATTTTATTCCAAAGGCTTTCCTCTACAGTCGCTCTGGTTTTGATGGTATCAAAATTTGCTCAAAGCTTCATTTCATTCTTTTGGGTACGATCCTGGTCTGAGTTTGTCCGCTTTGTTCAATATATTGTTTTGGAGTTCCCATAACATACTATTTGAACTTTTCTATATTCAATGAGAATATTGATTCCACCTTGTTAATAAAAATAAGAATGAAAAAATGCGTAAACTTTTTTCACAATAGATTCAATATGTTTTCTCTAAACATACGTGAAACTGGTTTATTATTTTATCATTAATCAAAAATGAAAAATTTCGAAAAAAGTCGCTCCATTCTTATCAACAAGCTGAAATAAGCGTAATATTTTTTACCACAAATCTACAAATATAACAAGGAGATACTGTTATTTAATATGTTTCTTTGATAAACACAAATTCAACTAGCTACAAATTGTATGGAAAAGTTCTGACTGCTCTAATCTAGCCCTCAAAAGCTTTGTAAATTTTTGTATCAGACCCCAAGTTCCCGACTTATTTTAGCCTGATTCCAGAAAGGTAAAGCGAAATGTCAAAAAAATTTGACTGGCTCGAGAATAAAAAAAATGCCAAATTGAAAATTCCAAAACACGTGTCCCTTTATTTCATGGGGAAAAAACCTGACTCAAAGTAGAAGGGGTCAGGGTTTGGAAACGAAAAAGCGATAATTTCCCAATATAACCTTTTTCTAATCTATATAAAGCGAGATGTTTGAAAAGAACGAGAAAAAACGAATCATTTCATGCATAAAAATCCCCCTCGCGGAAAAAACCTGGACAAGTACATTTGTTGACCGCCGTTCCCATATTTTTCCACGAATATACATACACTGCAAAAACATTTCTCGCAAAAAACCCTGAGAAAATCAAATCCTATCAAAAAGTAAGAAAAGTGACCACTCTCAAAAAATGTATCAAATAAATTCAAATCACACAAAACAAAATGAGTTAATCCTCGCGAAAAGCTAAGGTTGGGTTTCGCAAAAAGTAACAAAATAAATTGAGCTATACTAAAATATATGTGGCCAAGTACGGGAGGCTTTATCGTGTGACATAAAATCTTCAAATAATGTTGAATGTTGATAGAGAAAAGAATCAAGTTCGAAAATGCAGTTGTTTTACCAACCAGAATGAAAATAAAAACTCTGTATCAATAAGAGTCCGAAGCAAAAAAAGATTGCAAATGAAAAAAAATTAGATGAAAAAGAATTTCGGCCGAAGTACTTGGCGAGGTTGTCACCATGACCGATACATTATATAAATTAAGTGAAAAAACATTCGTCAAGTACTTCGGCCGAATTTTTTTTTAATCTAATTTTTTTCTATGTTTTATAAAACAATTTGTAAGTCAAGGATGATGCATCATATTCTTCCGTCATTTCATCTTTGAAAGAATAATAATTCTGAGGCTCCTGACAGTAAAGTTAAATATAATTATCTATTTATAGCTTAGACCGAAATTGCTAATATCCTCGCTGCCATTTCGCCCCTGAATGCGTTATTCTAATACACAACTTGAAAGCTAATGATAAAGTATTTAATTTTCTGAATTTTTTCCTTGGGGAAAAACTGGTACTTGAGGTCTCTTCTATAACATCTTCCTGCCAAGCTATAATCGAATAATAACCTATCAACGAATTACTAACATCTCGAAAATACTTCGAGTGTGTAGTTAACTCTTTTGAAAACATTATAACTTTTTTTCTTATCAGAGAAACAAAACGCTCCTATATTTAAACAACCTCAGTAACAATTAATTTATGGTAGAAAATCTGTCTCATTCTCTTTTATGTCGAATTAGTTGCAGTACTGATTCCTGACATTGAAATAAATCGATGATATAATGATGCAAACACGTTGTAAGTTTTTTTGTTATATACAGACTCTATTAGAGTCTATATAAAGCGAAATATATGAAAATACTATAGAAAAAAGAAGTGATATCAAATAGCAAAAATCCCCTCCCGGGGAAAAAAAACCTGGACATGTACATTGGTGGTCCCTCGTTTCCCTATGATATCACAAAAAATCAAAACCCCACTTAATTTTTTTTTTTATGTTTACTAATTTTATTCATATCCCGGAGGGAAACCAACTATATAGATCACGAAATATCCGGCCAAAAAACCAGACTTCATAATAAATGTTACTTTGAATTTATTTCCACAGAACAAAACAAGAATCAAAACATTAAAAAATCAGCGTTATCAAGATGAGAAAAATACCTCTTATAATTGGTGTGTAAGAAGTATCAATAGTCTAGAAAAAAATGAAAAAAGGTCGACATCTAAGTTACGTGCAGCAGTAAAATTTATGATATCAGTACTAGGACAAGTATTTCTTTGGTGACTGAGAATATATCAATATGGACGTACCGGCAACGTATGACATGCAGTTGATGCATTGCTTCTGGGATCTCCTAAGTCGAGTAGCTACTTTTGTTTTGGCTATGGCGCGACCAATGTTGCCAAATAGTATTTACTTATATGACCTAATGAAACAACATTGCCTGTGCCGTGGCTAAAATAACGAAAAACAAGCAGGAACAGGAAGTTTCGCATAAGATCCCGTGCTTTTGTAATGTTAAAAAAAAAACTTTAATTTATGTCTGTACATGATAGCACAGTTTTGTTTGATTGGTAATAATTTGATGAACGTTTACCACCATACGTTGAGCGTATACCCACAGAGTACTTGTCCGGCCCATAATTTTTTATTAAAATTGCTCATTTAAGTGAAAATCAAATTGGAGGTGCTTTTCGTTGCATGCATTGCTTTTTGCCGTCAGAAATTTATAATAATATAATAAAATATTTATAATATATAATAAAAACTTATGGGCCAGACAAGTACTCTGTGCGTATACGCTCAACGTACGGTGGTGAACGTTCATCAAATTATTACCAATCAAACAAAACTGTTCTATCATGTACAGACATAAATTAAAGTTTTTTTTTTTAACATTACAAAAGCACGGGATCTTATGCGAAACTTCCTGTTCCTGCTTGTTTTTCGTTATTTTAGCCACGGCACAGGCAATGTTGTTTCATTAGGTCATATAAGTAAATACTATTTGGCAACATTGGTCGCGCCATAGCCAAAACAAAAGTAGCTACTCGACTTAGGAGATCCCAGAAGCAATGCATCAACTGCATGCCATACGTTGCCGGTACGTCCATATTGATATCTTCTCAGTCACCAAAGAAATACTTGTCCTAGTACTGATATCATAAATTTTACTGCTGCACGTAACTTAGATGTCGACCTTTTTTCATTTTTTTCTAGACTATTGATACTTCTTACACACCAATTATAAGAGGTATTTTTCTCATCTTGATAACGCTGATTTTTTAATGTTTTGATTCTTGTTTTGTTCTGTGGAAATAAATTCAAAGTAACATTTATTATGAAGTCTGGTTTTTTGGCCAGATATTTCGTGATCTATATAGTTGGTTTCCCTCCGGGATATGAATAAAATTAGTAAACATAAAAAAAAAAAAAATTAAGTGGGGTTTTGATTTTTTGTGATATCATAGGGAAACGAGGGACCACCAATGTACTTGTCCAGGTTTTTTTTCCCCGGGAGGGGATTTTTGATATTTGATTGTATGCTTATTCAAACAAATTATCAAATCATAATTCGTTTGATCGTCATAATTATATTAATTGACATATTTTTCGAGCGTCCCATTGTTCCACTTCGCTTATTTGCTACCATGTTTGTCGGACTAAATTAGCAATTCATATTTTGTAAAGAAAATTCTATATAGAATACGTGTAGCTCCAATTTTACGTTCGTCACATTTGTGTTGTAGAATTTGCCAAGGGAGTAAAAGAATCCAGCTGTGTTCACAAAAATAGACGTTTATGACGTTAATGACAAGCCTATTTCCATAATTATATCACTTATATATTTCATAATTATATATATATGTATATGGGGCATTCCACGCCAAATCGGCCACTTTTCAAATTCGCATTTTTTATTGTGTTGATTTTTTTTCTCTAATAAAACTCATTGAAAGCAACTCATTTGATTTTTTTTGAAATTTTTATTTCAACACGTTCATGGAAAACGATTTTTTTAGAAATTTTCCGATTTTTTTCTTCAAATATCAATAACTCTCAAAAATGTAGTAAACCGAATGGATGAGAGGTCAAAATTTTAGTTCTAAAACGTACTTTCGTATAAGAATATGTAGGAATTCATCAAAATATTAAATACAACAATTTTTCAAATTCTAAGCGAGAAATATTATTTTCCATAGTGTTAGCCCCCTTCGATTTTGCTCTTGAATTTTTATCAAAAACTATCATTTTTTTAATGACTTTTAAGCCTAGTTTGATGACGGGAAAATCGTTCGTTGTATTTTTTATAATTGAATTGTAAATTTTTTTTACTATTAATCATGCACAAATCCCTGAAAAATCATACAAACCAAATGGATAAGGGAGTCAAATTGTTCGTTTTAACAGGTGCTTTCATTTAAAAATATATCAACAATTATTTAAAGATTACATAAATCAATTTTTTAATTACAAGTAGGAAATGTTTTTTTCTTACTACCTCGGTCGAAAGTACGTACTTTCGGCCCCGGTTCCACGGCAGAAAGTCTCACTTTTGTGCCGTGGTCATACTACATGCGCGCCATCTAGAATAGCGGGAGTAAAAACTCAATTGCGTGCACTGGCACTCAATATATGACAAGATCCCCACTAGACTCGGCCGTCGGACCTGGAAGAAGGTACACGTGGTTTTGTGCTCCCACGGGCGCACAAAACCACGTCTATAACAGATATAGTAACCTCAGCTGTTATAAAATAAGTTTTGTAATTGCGATATAAATAAATAGTCATGTCTAAACATAAACACAATTTCTTTAATTTAAGTGTATTGATACCTTCATTTATAGATGCATTTGATTTGATGCCTGCCCCCGACCAGCAGCACTCGCTTCGCTCGTGCCGCAAATGTCGGGGCAGGCATCAATATCTTCAATACACACATGTCATTGTTCCGTACTTTCGACCAGGCAGCAAGAAAAATAGTATACACTACACGGGCAGAAAGTTTGAGAGCCCTGAACTGCGCGCCATCGTGCTCTCGGCTTCGCCTCGAGCACGATGGCGCGCAGTGCAGGAATCTCAAACTTTCTGCCCTTGTAGTGTAATATACTATTCCCGCAGTGTTAGTCCCTTTTGATTGTGCTGTTAAATTTTTATAGAAAACTACTATTCATTTAATGCATTTTAAGATTAGTATAATTGTGGGGAAATATAAGTTTATTCAACAACAAAAATCTTTAAGAACATTGACAATTTGAAAAATAGTACTATCTATTTTCTCACGTTCCTACTTAGCTTAAAATTCATTAAATTAATCATGCTTCCGTACAAAAATTAAAGAAACAAATTAATTAGTACAATCGCTATGAAAAAAGGTTATTTTATCTTAGAATTGGAAAAACTAGGTGATTGAAACTTAGAATAATTTTTCACATATTTAAAAAAAAAAGTACATTTCAGAACAAAAATTTTGACCCCCTAGACGATTCGCGTTGTTCGATTTTTCAGGGAGTTATAGATAATTGATTGTAAAAAAAATCTATATTTTAATTATAAAAATATATAATGGACGATTTTCCCACGATCATACTAAGCTTAAGGTTTCTAAAAAAAATAATAGTTTTTTATAAAAAATTAACAGCCCAAATCGAAGGGTCTAACTGTGTGGAAAAAAACACTTCATGTTTAGAATTCAAAAAATTGATTCATGTGATGTTTTGATAGTTTCCTGCATATTGTCAAACGAAAGTACGTTTTAAAACTAAAATTTTGACCCCTCATCCATTAGGTTTACTGCATTTTTGAGCGAGTTATTGATATCTGAAGAAAAAAATCGGAAAATCTTTTTAAAATTCGTTTCCGATCAACGTGTTGACATAAAAATTTAAAAAAAATCAGACGAATTCCTTTCAATGAGCTCTATTAGAGGAAAAAAATCAAAACAATAAAAAATGCGAATTTCAAAAGTGGCCGATTTGGCGTGGAATGCCTCATGTATATATATATATACAATTATATAATAATTATATATTTTATTTATTATTAACATAATTATATTAATTTATTATTAATATAATTATATATATATTTATTATATAATAATTATATATTTTCATTATTATATATTCCGCGAATATCACAATTTCCTGTGATATACACGGAAAAAAATTATCCGTAAAAATTAATGATCGATATTTAAAAATTACTGAAACTAAAACAAAATGTACAGTTGAAAATTGTAAATTACTCATTTTACAGTGTCTTTCATTACAAAATAATGGATTTAATGTGCTTTTTACTCTCTCTCATAGCAGAAATTACAAATAAAAACGAGGAATCCCACTGTGTATGAAATGTAAAATTTACAGTGTCCCCAGTAAAATATTTAGTATGTATAGGAAAATAAACTGTAAACCAATATTATTTACTGATATTGAAAATTGTAAAAAATGTTAAACGGCATTTATGAAAAATTGTAATTAGAAAATATAAAAATTGTGTATTTCCTATTAAGAAAATTACCATCGATATAAATTAGAAATTGCAGTAGGCGCAGTAAAAATTCGAAAACATACTGCAAAATTTGCTATGTTACATTCAATTTTTACAGTGTACACTGTAATTTCTCGAAACACGTGAGCCAGGAAAGTTCAAGGTGAAACACTTATCGTAGACTGTTGCTGTATTTGCTTATTATAGCTCAAATGATGAGCGGGGGGGGGACGAATTTTCAACTACACGGAAGCATTACGGACATTGTAATATATGAAAATTCGATATTTTTTTATATTTCAAATTTTTCTTGCTTTCAAAAGACTCGTCTCATAGATTATTCTTTGATGTCACCGCTTATATTCATTGACGTCACCGATTATATATGTACGTATCACTTTTTTTTACCAATAATTACTAAGTAAATAGTGGTATAATAGGTAGCATCCGTACGCGTTAGGTCGTAGATAAGTAGGTAGGTCAGATCGAATCCCAGGTGTAGGTAGGAAAATTGTTCCACAAAAATTTATGTGGGAATTGATGGATGTAAGAAAGTATGATTGAAAATGCATTTATAATTAAAGAATTTTTTTAAATTTTATTTGTTTTAAACAATTTTATGGTTATGTTTAAATAATTCTAATGAGGATAAGTTCCGTTTATTGTTTCGTGTACGTTTTACGGTTTCACACAGTAAAAACGGGGTGAATGTAATTTTTTACTGTTCGACACTGTAAAAATTCGATTGATGGACATGCAGTATGTCATTTACAGTATTAGTATTTACCACCACAGGGACTTGCAGATTTTGTTTAAAGTTTCATGAAAAATTGATGTTTACTCGTTCGGAAGGCGCTACTAATGTGGAAAACTGAAAACTTTCATGGAAATCCCAGTAAAAACTACAGCTCATTTTTTTCCATGTACTGATTGGTCGAAAAAAAAACATTTAAGGGGTCATGCCTAGTTGGAATCTAAAATAAAACGTGATTTTTATTTTTTTTTCTCACGAAAACGATGGTTTTATATTCAACAAATAATTACGTATTTTATGAAGCATGTATAGTATATATATAGTATATATAGTATAAAATAAAATTGTTAAAATAACAGAGTTATAGCCATTCTGACGGGGATCTTAAAAAAAACGGTTTTGCGGTAACCACGATTTTTCAGTTTTGACTTATCTAAAATGAAAAAATAAAAAAGATTTATGTGATATATCAATAGACGCAGTCTTTGAACGGAGGATTCAAAATATCAATTGCAAAAAAATAGCGGGCTACTGAAATCCAATTTGCAATTTTCAATGAAAATGACATTCGTTTTTTATTAATGAAATAAAAACGTATGCAAAGAATAAAAAATCCTTCGTTCAAGGACTACGTCTGTTGATATTTCAAATAAATCTTTTTCGTTTTTTCATTTTAGATAAACCAAAGCTGAAAAATAATGGTCACCGCGAGAGCATATCTTTTTTGAAGACCCTTACCAGAATGGCTACATCTCTTTTATTTTAACATATTTGATTTCGAAAAAAATTATGGAATACTCTTCAAAATATACTTTATAAAATACGTAATTATTTGTTAAATGTAAAATTATCATTTTCATGAGATAAAAAATTTAAAAGATGGCTTCTTTGTGGATTCAAACTAGGTATAATCCCTTCATGAAGTCTGAACCAGATGTGTTCGAATGACATCAGCATTTGCATTTTTCTTCTCATTTTCTTGCTTTATTTATCGTGACTTTGACCTTCATCATTTCGACCTTTACTTTCTACTCTAAGAAATTAAATTTTTAATAAAATTTCCAAAGTGGTGAGTTCTATTATGTAATGTTGCGATATCTTCGGATTGCGTGGACTAAACAACTTCTACCAAAAACCATTCGATTGAAATAAATAATTTTCAATGGTAAACTGTCGTCAGATTTTCATTCACACCATCCGTTTCTGCGTGTGAGGACTTTAAAAATTAAAAATAATCAGAAAAATCTCATATTCACGTATATAAAAGTGGAGCAGCATTCGAGAAATTTTACGATTTTTCTTTTCAATACTTTGCGTCGAGCCACTATCGCGTCTCTTGATTAATGTTGTGAATAATAACGATTGGGGAAGTTCAAGATTGTATAGTGAATATTTCAATTACTCCGAATAAAATGTCAAACAAAGTCTATTTTGATTACGGTGTAACAATATTATAATAATCAATAATTTAATCATTTTTAATTATTAATTTATAAATTTGTGATATTTATGACCATTTTTATGACAGTACTCAGTCAATTAGAAAATTTTTTGGGTATTCTTATTACAACGTTTATTTTTCCAGACATTTTGATTTTTTTGAAACAACCATTAATTCGTTGGTTTACAAAGATTTCTTTGATCACAATGACAATAAAAATAATAGGTATGAATACATCGTGATTCTTTACAAAAATCAACCCAAGCGAGGTATAAATAATTTCTTAAGCCGTGCTTTTCGTATTTCAGCTTCCGCGGTTGCTTTTTGAAGCGCGCGGATTATGTCCTCGTTTTTTTGCCAATTCCTCGACGGGCTCAGGTTTGTTCCTTTTTTTTGTATTTTACCTTCGTGTATCACAGCCATTAATTGTGAGTACGAATCATCATGCACTTTATCCTCAAGAGATTTACTTGAAACTGCATAATTATTCATCTATAAGAATAAATGTTACACTTATAAAAATTGCAAATTTCAACATATTCCGACTGAAATATTCTCCCTTTAAATATATCTAAAACGATAATACAGTGAAGAGTTACATTATTTTTTTATTTTTTTAACAAAGAATTGTCTGTATTTTGGGGAGTTTCTAATTTCTGTGTAGCTCAAAAATGTATGAACAAGTGACTAAAAATTTTTAGGATACTGTACGAGTGAATATTAATATCGCAACTAATTGAAACAAACCAAGTTCTCTTGTAAATATTGTAAAAAAAAAAATGTTTTTGGAAACTGAAATAAAAGTCAAACAAAAGTTTAAATTGCTCAATATTATTTCGAACATTCATCAGTTCTTTGATCGCAGGAATAAACTTACCTGGATGATCCCCAAAACGAAAAGGAAAATTAAAGCCAAATTGCCTCTCGCCATAATTGACATGTAGAACAAAAATCAAGCAAAGATTGAAAAAATTCGAGTGCGATTTCTCGCAGTCGATGATATATGACAGACTATTGAGGAATCGAAAAAAACGTGCTTTTATATGTCTTTGAAAGTTTACATTATGAATACCGCACATGTTTGAACATTTTGATACAATATATGGGGCATTCCATGCCAAACCGACCAGTCCGTGACCCCGAACATTTTTGATTCTGTCGAAAATTTTTATTTTCAAGTAACTACTCAAAGGAGTTTTTAGGAATTTTTTTAGATTTTTATCTCAACCCGTTTAAAAGTAAAGAATTTTTCAAAATTTCGCAAAAAATTTTTTTCAATGCTCGTAACTTTTTCAACGACAGAGATATCAAAATAAAATAGAAGGTAATTTTTTTCGCCTTGAATGGTAGTTTCATAAAAAAAATACAAAAAAATTATCAAAAGTCAATTTCATATGTTTTTTTTAGTTGTAATCCAAAAATATTTTTTTTCAAAACTTGGATCGTTTTGATTTCTTTGAAAAAATTCACCATTTTTCTAGACATATTTTCACATGTTTCGAAAAATTTACAGCTTGTGATATCCATACCTTCTATTTTTTTCTCATTTTTTACCACCAATAATAAAGAGTTGTTTATCCTGGATTATTTTTTTTTATTGCTTTTTTTCCACTCATAATTCCATTCCTCAAGAAATTATGAATGAAAAAAGTTAATAAATAAATATTGGAACTGATTTCCATGTTCTTTTTTTAGTTTTCAACCAAACATTTTTTTTTACAACTTGGGCCATTTTGATTTTTCTGAACAAATTCACAATCTTTCACGACACATTTTTACACGTC
>OZ022423.1:13191309-13253809 GCA_963989365.1 Rhimphoctona megacephalus
TCAGACCCCCGTGACGTCGGGACGAGATACCGAATCGTTTCCCACCTAGAACAGCCCCGTCTAGACCTATATATACACTATTTTTAATCCCTCGTCGCGCACCACCCATCTTTACCCCCTTTTTCCACTTCTACGTTATTTATATGTTTGTATATATCGATATAACTATGTATATGTGAGGTTGATGTCTTTGCCTTCGTATTCTTTCACGAGATGAACAATCCTATTCGCTTCTCCACAGACTTGACCCCATTTGTGAAAGAAGAAAGGATCCTAAATTTGATTATTCGAATCTTAAGAATATGGCACAAAACTCACGTTTCCACAATCTTAGTAGAGCAAATTTGCATTCGGTTTTTAGTCGCATTTCCTCAACAGTTAAACCGTAATAGAAAATGAATGACAATAATACAAATTGTCCTTGTCGAGCATTCGCAAATTCGCCTGGATCACTTTGATTTTCGACAAAGTCGCTATTACTGAAATGTATTTTCCAACATACAAGCATAATTTTTTTCCAATTATAAAAAGCAAGGGCGAATTCGTCAAATCATTGTCTTTGAAAATCACAAACACAATTTTTTCTATACTGTGATAAAACTCTTAACATTCGAATCAGTGTTAAGAATTTATCTTTATAAGATTGTTTACGAAACTTAACCGCATGAAAAATTAACCCTTGTGAACCAAGTGCTTTTATTCAAAAATTTTATGCACAAATTCTATTGAAATTCGACAATAAAAATGAATTAACGATTCATTGATATCTAGAGACGCAGCAGCGTTTTGACGCCAAGTATTAAAAAGATAAGGCAAGACGGGTCGAGTATCTATATTCGAGATTGTTACTTTCAAACTTCAAGTCAACGTCATGCGAAGACTTTTCAAATTATCGAAAAAATTAAACTTTCCCAAACTAATGTGTTGAATGCGCTTCCAATGATATAATTTTTTTTTTCTGAAATAGTTCGAACAAATAGGATTCTTTATTGTGTTTTTAATTCGCTTGACAGAATTTAAAATCGCTTCTTATAATCCAAGTGAAATCTATAGTCACTCGTCTGTTCTATTTTCCAATGCAACTTACTAAAATACAACGAGGAATGCTAAAAAACAACTAAGGACTCGAACAAGGTATTTTTTGAATTTGCACACTACCGAATAGCATTTCCCTAAATTACCCGGAGTATATATATATATATATATATATATATATATATATATATATATATCATATAAATATATAAATATATTGGTAAAAGTTGACGAGAAAAAGCGCACGGCGTATCGCATATACAGCGCACCGCGGTCGCCCACTCGTGTGGAAAAATGATAGCGGCGTACTGACTGAGTGGCCGGGTGGGAAACTCGCTGGCGTTTCGTGGGAGGGTGCTTCTCTCTCTCTCTCTCTCTCTCTCTCTCTCTCTTTCTCTCTCTCTCTCTCTCTCTCTCTCTTTTCTGTCTTTCTTCCACCACCCTTTTCGCGAGAGGGGCAAAGAGGGGAGGTTGAGATGCCTGGGCCTGATTCTCTTATCGCAGCAACGCAGTTGTGTGTGCCTTTATGAAGATCTGTCAAACTCTCTTTCTCATTTTCTTTCTGTCTGCTTCTCTTTTTCTCACTATCTTTCTCTCTCTTTCTGGTCTGTCTCTTTCTAGCAAATACCTTTTCGTCTTAGAGAAGCTTTTTTCTGCACCACCTGCCCCTTCTACTTCTAATAACGATAAACTATGAGGAAGCGATACTTCTTTGTCTGTCAACTTTCCTGACAATCCACAGGATGGAAAACATGTATTAATTGTTGCTAATATAGCGAATGACTGATAATGAGGATAATTTTTACTTTCATCAAAATAAGTATACTTAAATAGCATAAACATATAAGAAAAATGATTCAACGTAGTACGTAATACACAGATATTCATCGTTTCTCATGTTCCATCATTTTTTTTATTTTTCATGCCATCCTCTTCCCCAAACACGAGAGTGACGAGAGCGATTCTCGTCGTCAGATACGTCAACGTGTTATCGCCCAGCCAGGTTCGTCTCGTAGCACACGAGATTTTCCATGACTCAGCTTCGATGCTGTGAAATTTGATTTTTCGATCTTTTTTTTTTCTCCTGTGATACATCGGAATCCCTACGGAGCTCCGTGAAAAACACCGTTTGTTTTTGGACTTTTGCTCGAAACGTGTATGTTTGTGTGAAATTGTTGATACATATTTGGATGTTTGATCGAGATTCTAATATATGTTTTGATAACAAAATACAGAGTGAATAAAGAATGAGAGTTTTGTGAATGCGAAGAGGAGAAATATTTGACGTGGAGGGTAAGAGAAATGGAATGAGACGAGGGTAACGGTGGAATCGTGATAAATCGTGAAATCATCCTCACGGAAGAAGGGGGTGAGAGGCTCTTGAAAGGGGAGAAAAGAGGGATGGACAACCCTCTCGTCGTCCGGGAAAGCATGTCGAATGCCAAGAAAGGGTGAGAAAGAATGAGAGAAAGAGAAAGAGAGAGAGAGAGAGAGAATGTATGTGAAGAAGAGAAATGCTCATGGCCAAGATTCCAGTCACGTGTCCTATCGGAAATTAGAGCCCCGTCAACCTGTGCAACCCTCTACAATCACAAGAGCCTAAAGAATCGGCACAAACGACGAGACTAACTCTTCGGAAGAAGACGCGAGAAAAACGAGTGGTGTGGTTGAATAAAAGAAGCCGAAACTGGACGAAAGAAAAAAGGTATAATTTCGTAGGGTCCGTTGATAGTATTTTACCAACCCATTTCGAATAAGGGAATACATTTATTACGCTTCTCAATAATTTATGCGGCAATCAACTTTGTCTAATTTTCGAAGAGAAATTAAAAAACAAATTTATTTTTTTCCCGTACAAATAACGAGTTCAACGAATAATTAACTAATATTTAAGCATCCATAATCGTATCTCCTAAGCTATAAATACACTCCTAAAAGAAAGAATCCAAAAACGAATTGGCAAGAAAAAACAAAACACTCAAATCTCGATTCAAAATATCCGGTTTTACCGTCGGATATTCCAAGCCGTTAAGCCGCGTGCATTCAATGCCATGTACAATCACAACCAGAGCAATAATCAGCATTGTCTGCACTCGGGTAGAGTGACGAAAAGAACGGAACAGAAGAGAGGGTGGTTGAAATCGTCGTCTCGTTTCATACAACCGTTAGTGGAGTGAATCAAAAAGTGGGTTGGTTGGTGGGTGGTTGTTGATCAGAGTAGGGTTGGGATGAATCTGCGGTTTGAGCTGGCGTGTCGGTAACGAGAGTAAAGGGAAGGAGGTTGGAAGGGGGATGAAAATCGCGCGAGTGAGAGAAACGAGAGAGGAAAGACAAAGGAGCATTCCGGTTGCTGGAATCGCTCACTTCTCGAATGAGAAGTGAAACATGGCGTATCTACATCCCCGTTTGCCTTTCTCATTTCTCGCTCCCACTTTCTCTCTCTCCCTGACACTCCTTCTCCGTCCTTTATATTCAAAGGGAAAAGACTGTCGCCCTGATCCAGCTTTAACGTAACATCGTATTATAGACATACATACACGTATAAATCTATGTATTCACATCGAGCATATAATACGAAGTGCAAATTCATATCGACGTTAAAAATGTATAAGGGCTGATGAATCACAGTTTTCCAAGTGAATCAAAACTGCCTAAGCCCTTTTGTATATCGACATAGCACAGATATGAATAAGAGTAGAGAGGAGAAGTATTGGAAGCGTGGTAGGGCGTGTATTGCAGAAGCCTTTAGCTATACAACGTCACGATTATTAGCGATACTCCAGTTCGCGCCTTTTCATTCGCGCCCTGTTTCATACTCGCATGGGTGCAAAGCACGTATATAAGGGTATGTATTACAAGCCTTGTGGCGACGAGAAAACCGAGAGAGAAGGAGAGAAAGAGAGAGAGAGAGAGAGAGAGAGAGAGAGAGAGAGAGAGAGAGAGAGAGAGAGAACGAGGGAAAGATTAGCTCGCAGGTTTACAAGTGGCCGCTTTCAGAAGCAGAGTTTGGCGGTGGGAGGGGGCTGGATATACATCGAATTCGAGCCAATGACAAGGGCGTAATCTACGTATAAGTTAACTCGTCAAATCGTGTGAGTTATGCCCCTTTGTTTGCTGGCCAAAGTCGATACACGTGATGCTGAATGAATATAAAGAGTATTTATATATAGAAGGCAGTTTCGCGTTATCCAATGTCTTTCAGTTTCCTTGTGTGTATAATACATAGCATCTATGCACTCGTAATTCTCTGCCTCTCTCTCTCTCTCTCTCTCTCTCTCGTTCTCATGTTCATAACATGTATATCAATGCACAAAACACACACACCAAGTTGGTTGGATAAATCGTGGCACTCGCTGAAGCTTTGGGAGGATGAGAAAGCAGGCAGAAAAGGAAGAGAGGGGTTAATGTACAACCGTATCGAGCACGTAACTCCCGTCTCTACAAGTACCGAGAGCTTATTTCCAACCCTCTCGAATCGAATGCTATCCCTGGTAGAAAACCAAGAGGGACGAGTCTCTCTTAACGTACGTGGCAGACAGCAGTCTGACGACAAAGATTCTGCGTTTCTAGATCACAGCGACGGAGTGTTTCTCTCTCCCTCTTTTTCTACATATCTATATATACCCATTGCAATGATAACACAATTGATTCAACTTTGTGCAAGGATCAGCTTTGTGCATATCTGTGAGCTATGAATTGACGAGCCAACTCAGAGAATACAAACAAAAAAGGTTTAGAAATTCATGTTGTGTACTCAGAAAATGAACGCATCATTTTTTTTTATCATTATGATGGAATGAGTCCTGAAGCACACGTTCTCTCATTTTCGTTATGAATTTTACATCGGTGGAATGCAGTTTTACTTTATGTTAGCATTGCCCAACATTTTTTTTCGTAGTAGTCTCCGAAGATCGTTTAACGGGAGAAACCAGTTTAGGAGGCCGAAATTTTGGTGTTTTTCGTAAATTTTTTTAACAGGGAAGAAATAATCAGAATTTGTTTAAACTTGAAGGATATTTTATTCATATTTTGAAGTACACTTTGTAATTTTTTCAAGTCATTTCCGCCGGAAATAGTGGAGTTAGAAGCTGCTGTCCATGGACGATCGCCATTCGAGTTTTTTGTTGGTGGGCATTCCTGAAGTCACAATTTTTATCTGTAATCATTACATTTTTTTTTTTCATTAACAACATATTTTCTAAGAATATGAACCTAATTGTGATAAAAAATATTGAAAATTGCATGTTTTTGAGGTGTTTCAACACAATGTCATGTTTTTATACGATGTTTTTCACCTTTTTGCATTATAAAAAATATTTTTAATAACAATATCATCCCAGAGTTAGGTTCATATAGATTGTAATTGAATAAAGAATATTCACGAAAATTTGCAGAACGATTGGTCAATAACTTTTTGAGCTAGAATGCCCACCAGTTGAAAAAAAGTCGTCCATGGACAGCAGCTTCTAACTCCACTATTTCCGGCGGAAATGACTTGAAAAAATTACAAAGTGTACTTCAAAACATGAATAAAATATCCTCCAAGTTTAAACAAATTCTGATTATTCCTTCCCTGTTAAAAAAAATTCACAAAAAACACCAAAATTTCGGCCTCCTAAACTGGTTTCTCCCGTTAAACTTTTTTATTTCAGACGGGCTCCTTGGAAATCGGGAACAGAAAATTAATATTTTTAAAATTAGCGGATCGCAAAAAAAATTGTATTTTTCATTGATTCAAACGTTGGGAACTGTAATATTATGATTTTTTCCATATTACGGAGTTTTTAATCCATGTGTATGGAATTAACGAACTGCTCTTTCTATTTTTGATAAGAAAAACAAATTTTCATAAGCGTAATAGTCGAGGAACGAAACAAGAAAAATAAATGCGTAGAAGCATTCGTGCTTGATTATTTGAACATGAATTTTACGAACTTCGTGTCGTTTGTGTGTAATTAAATTAAAAAAAAAACGACATAATTTTATCTAAATCCTGGCAAACAGAATCGTTTACGAGAAAATACCTCAATCACAATTCGAAAAATAAATTTGTTTTCTTGAGTACGGTATAAACACGAGAAATCGGAAATTCTGTCGTGAATCAAAAGTACACAAAGTATTCGCGTTAATTCATTAAAAATAGAATTCAATATTTGTTCGTTTCAAGCTTCGTTTAAACAAATCGTTATCCAATTTTACTACAGCAAACGGCAATCTTATCATCATACAAAGTATTATTATTATGACGAATGTTATTGCTATCATTATGAATGATATTATTGTTATTATGATGCGACGAGAACGGCGTACGTTTGCAGTAATAGGGAAGATAGTGGAGCATGTGCGTTTGAATCTCTGGCGGTTATGTCCGCGAGACGGGACCACGTGAGGGTATGGACAAACAAACACGCGAGAGAGTATACAAAAACGAGATTTACGATTTCACCAGGAAGGAAGGCTTTCCCGCGCTCCTAGCACCATTTTTGGCTGAACAGCCGTCTCTCGCGAAGTCTCCCCTTAAATGGTTCAAGCCACGGTGGGGGAAACTTGTACGTTTTTTTTTTTTTATTTTTTTTTGCGCCCGCGATATCGCGAGCTCTCGTTACGGTGACTCGCGACTGAAAGTCCATGTGAGAGTAACGTATATTTATACATATAAACACATGTATATATTTATGTATATATACAGGTATAAGAATTCTTCGTGCACGCACGTGTGCAATTGCGTACGGAAAGATACGAGAGAGTGAATCGGTTGGTTCTCTCACGAGCAATTTGATGTACAAACTCGACGTATTTCCCTCATTTATTTACACATATGTACACATGTGCATAAACCATAAATGATATACATATATACGTACATCGCGATTGTATTCAGATTTACATTACTTTTTGCGAGAAGTATATATTTTTTGTATTTGCATTAAAACAAAAAAAAACAAATATTATATTTACTGCGTCGCTTCGCCTAACTTTCATGCTGCCTTAGAGTGCCTATTAGAGATAACTCGCTGCAGATATATTGCAAGATATGTAATTGATAGTACGCAGGTATTCACGAGCCGCCATGTCATTCAGCTCTAGTTACCAGAGTGTCGATCGCGTTTTAGTATTTTATTTACCGCGATATAAGATGATTTATTATCATACCGGCTGTCCCATGCTGAATGGTCGATACTGTTAATTCAAAGTCTCATTGGAATTTTAAGTTAAAAAGTTTGATACTGTTTTCTTTTTATCAGGCTCGCTTTTATCGAGTACACTCCCAAAACGGTGGGAGATAGAGCAAAAATGCGTACGACCAATATTGTAGAACATCAAATTTTCTGTAAAAAAGTCCTTGACGACATGTCCATATTTTCAATTATTTAACGCTGAGCGCGGTTCGAAAGACAACCTGGTTTCCGAGGGGTGCGCGTATGGCGAGAATTTTTTTTTCTTTTCAATCTGCTCTCAGGACTGAAATATGGGAAATACAAAAACACCGCTTAATACTTTTTTGTGGGATATTTTATGGTCTACCTGATCGATCTTATGCATTTTTGTCCTATCTCCAATAATTTCGGCAGTGTGCGCGAGAAACGAGCGTGTATTCATCGAAACTTAGGAATAATCACCCATTAGGAGGGAGTCTGACCCAAAAAAGATATTAGACTTAAGTTTATAGTACTGACCATTTTACCTGGGAGAGCCTGTATATTGGCATATTTCAATGGTTTTTCTTTATTTAAACGATTCCAGAGTATTGGCGCGAAATATCGAACATGCAGCAAAGCCTAACGCAAGACGAAAGGGAAAGATATGGAAATCCTTTTTTGCGGCACGTGAATCTACGAGGATTTCTTTTCAGAAGCGCGATCTGAATTTCTCTTCGCGCCAATCGACGAGGATCTGGTGAACTTAAAATTTGCCCTGAACACTATTCCGACCTCGTGATCGAAAGAGTTTACAGAGGAGGGAAAAAGAAAAGAGCCAAGAAGGAAAAGAAAAATATGAGAAGTGGTAGAGAATCGATTCATCTCGATATCCGGGCTCGACGGCCTGAGCATATTTCTGTATATAAATATACATATTTATGTGTATAATAACCGAGACTAGATCACCTCGGATAAAGAGGAAGAAAAGGAGGAGAACTGTTCTCCAGTAACGAAAAAATTTCTTCCGATTTAAATTATGATTTACTGTTACGAGGCTTGCAAGTTGCACTATCGATTCACGATTCATCGATACATATTTTGTCTATATATATTTATATTTACACACCAAACCATGGGCTATTCCATGTTACATTCAAAGCATTTGATGCCAGAAATTGAAGGTCTAAAGGAAAATTTAATTCAAAGAATAATTAAAAGTTATCAACACTCAGAATTTTTGTAAATTCAGTATTTTCCATTTCAAAAATTTATTCAAATTACTCAAAATTCAGTCACTTAAGAAATAGCCCCCGCGAGTATACTTCGTAAACACTAATTAGCAATATTTTTTGGCTAATAAATGTGAGTCTGAAACACAAGATCTGAATATCGGAAACCTGAGAAACCCATTTATGTTTTTATTTTATTAAGAATTATTGCAAAATTTTCGAAGTATTTTATCTGCCACGAAATGGTCCATGTATGTGCAAGACATTTCGCGCCCTTTTTACTCTTTTGATCGGATGCTGCCCGATCGCTCCTCCTCCCTTTCTCCGACTCTCATCGCTTCGAGTATGAAAGTGATGGCTCCACTTCTCTACAGCCATATCATGGATATTCAGTGAAAGCGGTACACGGGACTGCCCTACGCCACACAGCGGAGATTCACGATCTTATGATATTATATTACCCGAGCTGGTCTCTCTCTCTCTCTCTCTTTCTCTTTCTTTTATCCGGACATTTATTTTTCTTTCCCTCGCAGCGTTTATGAGAAGATGGATATATTTTCGAGATAGGGGATGAACGTAAGTGGTAAGAAATTTGTACGATGAATTCGGTGTCCCGGCGGGGACGGAAGAACGTACAAGGGTGATATTCAGTGCGGTTAACGAAGAACAAAAAAATAAGTGAAGAGGAGAGGATGAACAAAAAGTGGACGAACAGGAACGATTAAGCGACACGCTTCCATCGTGCTTGGGCGAGAAGCACATCAAAATCTTTCCCCGAGGGTAATATCCAGACCAACTTTTTAAATACTTCCAAAGTCGACGTAACATCCCGAGGAAAGATGACAAATTGGTGGTTGAATCTTTTTTTTTTTTACCGGAGCGCTCCACCCGAACGATTAATTCTACGGAACGATCGTTCTCCACTTTTTGGCGTGTCTTTTCGCGCGCAAAGACCTTGCCTATACATCACTCCACTCGAAAACACGTAGAGCTCGAACCGAGCTCGCGATCAAACTCGAAAAAGTACGATAAGTAGTCTTGTTATTAAGAAACGACTTTTTTTTATATCAGGACTGCAAACACACGGATCTTTTTTTTATTTTACAGGCAAGAAAAATCGAGTGGAGGTACATTGCCTGAGGGATGATTTTTAATCCCTTGCAGCAGTTGGAAGTCACTAATTTTCTTAGAATTCTGCAACGTAAAAGATGATATTTGTTGGAAATATTCAGCCATTTTTCTGCAAAGATTTTGAAAAAAAAAAAACAGTTTTGCAAGGATTCTTTATTGTTAGAGAATTTAACTTGTTAAAATCTAAGAAAATAACGTAATTTCCTACGAAAATAATTATTGATTAAGCTAAACGATTGTTTAATTTTCCTTCAATGATTGTCCAAAGAAAAAATAATATTTAATTGCTTTCCATGAGATAACTCAATTAAAAAACTTACAATCATAATGTCGAGATGAGAGTAACACAATAGGAGTGTATGAGCTCGATTTTAATATGCTTCGAAGGAAAATGGAAGTGTATTATGAGAACTTGGCGTGGAAATCCATTATGAGAAACGAGAGCGTTTCTGGTGGAGAAAGAAAGATTCATTAGGGGCGATAATAATTAAACGAACGCGTCTGGCTTTTCTCGGGCGTCTCTCTCTCACTCTCCCTCCCTCCCTCCCTCTCTCTCTCTCTCTCTCTCTCTCTCTCTCTCTCTCTCTCTCTCTCTTTTCTCTCTTATATAACATTCGCTCTCAGTCTTATGGAAGTTCCGAGAGGGTTGAGTTACGTACTCCCCCGTATATTCGTACCTCTTTCCATATAGAATCCCTTCATCTCGGACTAAAAATCTCGTTTAACCGTTTCTTTTTGTTCCTAAACTGAGACGTATTTTTTGTGTTTTTTTTTAATTCTTTTTTTTTTAATCCGTCAGAGATGATATTCGACGGGAAAGCTTGTATTTCTCCTGTCGTCAAGAGTTTCCACTCGCTCAAGCCCCTCATTTCAATCTCGTCTCACCAGAAATAATCGAATTTCGTACTGCGGATGAAGTCAAGTAAACGATATACGTATATGTAAACGGTACATTGAGAATCTGGTAGAATCCCTTTGAATTTGTAAATCGAGAATTGAATGGTGCATCCCCTTATTCCCTTCGATTCTGCCTATCGACATCGAGCTCACTTTTTCTCTCTTTTCTTCTTTTTTTTTTCTCTCGGACCCTCCGCCTGCTCTCTGCTACCCTCTGGACTTTCGCGATCGCGAGAAAACTCGACGTACGAACTCATTATTATTATCGCGATTTAAATCAACTCGAATCGGTTCCCACATAACGACAGAATGAAACTCTTTTATAAAACGAAAATTACCCTGTTTTAAATCATATGTCTATATATTTAAATATCTAATCGTAATTTGGCTTACGACGTCTCAAATTTTTGAGCCGAAATTCCGTTGTTCAAACATTTTTAGTCTATTATGCCATTTTTTTCTATCGCCGCCGCAACGAAACTGTTTTTCATAAAAATTGATGTTTTTTTTGCTATTAATTTGTTAATTGTATCAATTTCATTTTCAGATAGAAACTTCCAGGTGAAATTAAATGCAGAAAATCTTCGTATAATCAAAAGAATTCTTCACCCTTAATCTGTTTTTTCCAAGGCCAGTAGCGCTAGGTTTTAAGGTTTATAAAAACGTTTCTCACCTTCGAATTGAGTAACATTTTATTTCATTTTTGTCGCATCTCTTTGAGTCCTCAGACAGCTAGTAGACGATATAAATGTTCAGATACTGGGGAGCTGGCTCGCCATGCTCGAACGATCGTCGCAATGTCCGAGGGACCGCGGAAGAGTGGAAAGAAAAAAGCTGGAAACGCGGTGGAATAAACCACACACCGGTGTGGATATCTGGCAAAAGGAAAAGAGAAAGATGAAACCAAAGTGAGAAACAAAGAGAGAAAGGAAATAAAAAAAAGAGGTAGAGAAGGTTCATTTTGCAACCACGAGAAAACGTAGAGAGATGCTGGACGAGAGGGTAGTTTTCTGTTCCATGAAAGAAAAAAAAGAGGGATGGTTATATACAGGGAAGAGAATCTCGAGCCAGAGAAAGAGAAAGAGAGAGAGAGAGAGAGAGAGAGAGAGAGAGAGAGAGAGAGAGAGAGAGAGAGAGAGAGAGAGAGAGAGAGAGAGAGAGAGAGAGAGAGAGAGAGAGAGAGAGAGAGGGGCGCGCATGGGATAAGATAACACATTTTGACGGTATAAAAATGAGTGTTTTTCTCTCTCGCTATCTCTTCTCTCGTAGAGGAGAAATAGCCACGACTACCTCGGCACAGTATATTTTCTCTTCCTCCCTCCTTCCTCTTCAGTATCCCTGTCTCAAGGAGAAACAAGAGTTCGTTATTGCAGATCGATCATAATCTTCGATTATAATTGTGACAAATAAAAATCTAAGAAGTAAAGATTTAATTGAAAAATCAATTTTACTCTGTGTTCTTAAGTTGGGACGTGTCTAATTGTCGTTGGCACAAATGCTGGGCAGTACTACGATTTCCGTGGCGCCAAGTTTTGACCATGCAATCTTTATAATGGGTCCAAAATAAGACTTTTTTCAAGAATAAAAAAAATTGAAATTCGGCCTTTAAGGGGGTGAAACGGGGGGTTGAAAGTTGAAGGGCAGTATTACGATACCTGTGGCCCCAAGTTTTAACCATGCAGCCTTTATATTTGGCCCAAAATAAGACTTTTTCGAGAGTGATAAAAATTGAAATTCGGCCTTTAAGGAAGCTTTCCAGTGTGAAATTTTCAAAAAATCGATTTTTTTTTTGCTTATCGAATAGTATACACTCTTCCGAATATTCCCTGAAATTTTCATGCCGAAATTCAGATTATTTCGGTTACTGTACAGCATTTCTTGGAAGAAGGCAACGGAGCGCTACAGCTGCCGCGTCGACTTTGAACGCGTTTTTCTCGAAACAGCATTTTTCAAAACGGTGTCCAACTTGGAGGGCAGAGTTTTAAAGCTATCGAGTTGAATTTTTTACACAATATTCTTAACGTCATTGTTTATCGTGCTATGGAAGCTTTTTTTTTTTTTTGACATCTTCCTATTTTTTTGTAAAAAAAACTGCCAAAAAAAAATGCTAAAATCGATACTTTTTGTTCAAACCGGCGCCATTTTTGCAAAAAAAAAAAAAAAAAAAGCCTCCATAGCACGAAAGCCAATTATATACCGATCAATAATCTTTTTGTGTTTTTTGTTTCAGATCAAAATTGTGACCCCCCAACGTGGACACCACATCCAAGTGCATTTTCTGCAACAATTGTTTCATCATTTTTATAGATATTAATTAATAAATAAATCGATATTTAAAAAATTGTTTTGTATTCTTCAATACCCAATTAATATACAAAAAAAAAAACCAGACCGATTAGATTATTTTTTCTTTAAAAAAAAAAATCGCGAAAAACAGCGATTTTTCGGGCTGTCACACTGGAAAGCTTCCTTAAGGGGGTGAAACGGCGGTTTGAAAGTTGAAGCATTATTATTATTATTATTATTATTATTATTATTATTATTATTAATATATGTGGTCCCTAATTCCGACCATGCAGCCTCCATATTTGACCAAAAATAAGACTTTTTTCAAGTATGATGAAAATCGAAATTCGACCTTTAAGGGGATGAAACAGGAGTTTCAAAGTTTAAGCATAAAGTTGTGAAACGGTTGTTTTGAGGACATCACCCCAATTGACCCGTATACCATGCTATAAATACAGTAGAATGACTACGTGGAAATAATAGGGTGAGTTTGGGTCATCTTTGGGTTATTGTTTGAACAGTTGGAAATGTGGAAATAGTAGGGTGGGTTCGGGTCATCTTTGGGTTGCCATTTGAATAGTTGGACATTTGAAAAGAGTAGGGTGGGTTCAGGTCATTTTTGGGTTGTTGTTTGAATAGTTGGACATGTGGAAATAGTAGGGTGGGTTCGGGTCATCTTTCGGTTGATGTTTGAATAGTTGGACTCGTGGAAATAGTAGGGTGGGTTCGGGTCATCTTTGGGTTGTTGTTTGAATAGTTGGGAATGTGGAAATAGTAGGGTGGGTTCGGGTCATCTTTGGGTTGTTGTTTGAATAGTTGGGCATGTGGAAATAGTAGGGTGGGTTCGGGTCATCTTAGGATTGTTGTTTGAATAGTTGGACATGTGGAAATAGTAGGGTGGATTCGGGTCATCTTTGGATTGTTGTTTGAATAGTTGGACATGTGGAAATAGTAGGGTGGGTTCGGGTCATCTTTGGGTTGTTGTTTGAATAGTTGGATATGTGGAAATAGTATAAAGAGTGCGGGAGGGGGGAATTTCCAGCCTCCGTTCCACCCCTTAACGGTCGAATTTCAAAAAATTGCCGAATACTTTTTAAATTACTCATATTCTAGAATATTTACGCCAAATTGCAAGCAAATCTGCCAAAAAATACTCCGTCTCATAAAAAATTTCAAACCCCTGTATCACCCCCTTAAAGGCCGAATTTCAATTTTTTTTACTCTTGAAAATAGTCTTATTTTGGGTCAAATGTAAAGACTGCATGGTCAAAACTTGGCGCCACGGATATCGTAATCTTCCCAAATGCTGTATTTAAAAATCAATTTTAGTCAATTTAACGAGCTGATAAATAATTAATAATATTCTGGCAATGAAAAATATCGAAAAATCTGTATTTTTCAAGTCATTTTTCAAGTCGATTAAATTCGACTGTGAAATTGATTGGTCACGTGCTAACTGCGATTGGTGGACTGCTGGAATAGCCTATACGCCAACTGGACTACTGGATCTATTCGCGTTACCGCGTTATCTACAATATATACAAACGTGAAAAAAAATCCTGTTCACCGACTCTGGCACGTGTTTCCTATCAACATTATTACATAGCCACAAATATAATATACGCACAAACACATGAGTGGTTACATGCACATTTTTTTAATGATTTACCTGTCAACCCTGTGAATGGACGTGTTACATTCGAATCGATATACAAGTACGCGGTTAGTAAATAATAAATACGAATCCATATGCGTATATTCGCAAGTTTTTATTATACTTGACGTATCGATCACTGTCGTCAGGTTATGTAAATGAAAAAAAAAAAAAAGAATGACGAACCTAGTAGAAAGCTTGGCTACGCTCTGTAACGGAATCGAGGAAAATACAACTAATGCATTTTTTGTTGTTGTTGTTTCAATGTTTCGTTATCGTCATCGAATACGCGGGTTTTTGCGTTCGTTTATTTTTAGCACACGTTCGTCGTCGATCAACGATAGAGTTTATCTGCACGTCGATCGTTCCAGTATACATTTCATTGCCACGTTGCATGTAATACATCTATAAAATTATGTATTTTCGTATAAAAAAGTAACAGAGGCGTAAAGTAAACGATTTGAAGAGTTGAACGTTTGAAAGTAGGCCCTTTACCATTAATAACAATCGGGGTTTGTACGCGGGTGTATATTTTATCCTATATACGACGTACACACCGAACCGCGCTATCGGTCAGAGATATATATGTTAATTTCATCGGCGCCTCCCTCAGTGCGTTTCGTGATCTCGTTGCATCTCGAGACTGGTTAGTTAAGAGAGAAAGAGGAGGAAGAGACTTGTGTATGAAGAGGCTGAGGAGCTACATAGCAAAATGTTGCTCCCTGGTACATACTGATGACGTTTCTACTGCTTTGCAGTGTCTCTTCGCATGCCACAGACTCCATTTAAATTAGATCTCGTCCTATCTACATGTATATTGCATCTATGAATCTCGTGTTTGCCCTAAGTCTTGTACGTGCTACCGTATTCTCGTTGCAAATCCTTGTCTCTCTCTCTCTCTCTCTCTCTCTCTCTCTCTCTCTCTCTCTCTCTCTCTCTCTCTCTCTCGTTCTCTTCCCATTTGTTTATTCCTCTCTCTCGCTCATTCTGTCTTTCTGTTTGTCGTTTCTTCTCTCTCTCTCTCTCTCTTTATCTATTTATCTTCCTGTATAGCCGGTCGCAGTCGGAAAATCTCGTGAAGATATATAGCACTAGCTCTCGAACATTTTAATAGCTCAACTTCTGAACTACTCCATCGGTAGATACGAATGCACGTACATACCTGAGCATAAGTCATTTAAAAATCAAGTTATCCTCCATCGGACGTTTATTCATTGATGGAATAATTATCGTCTAATTACTAAATTTGTTTAAGTTTCGCAGAAATACATCTACATCGATAAATAAATTGATACAACTATATACTAAAAATTTAAACCCAATGGCTGCTCTTATTAGTGCATTTTATGTTTGCTAAAAAGTATATAACTAATCCGCGTTTAACTGATGTACCAAAACAACTTTATAGCATTCATTCTTTTTGAATAAGATTTTTTGTTTAGTGTTTGCATTTGTATGTTTCCGTTGTTCTAGTTGTTTATATATTAATTTTTTTTTCAATTTTTTTCCTTTACTGAGTTATTTACAAATTTACTAGTTTTTAGTTTATCTTTCATCCGTTACCATTTATCTGTTATCTTTTATCTATTCTCTTCGTTTCACGAATGAAATAAACCACATGACCAAGCGTTATATATAGCCCGAATCCTATTGCGGTCTCTGAGTTATCTTTCTGTGAGTTTCATCAAAATCGGTCCAGTGTTCCTCGAGTTAAAAGCGCCCAAATGTACAAATAAATAAGCAGCCAAACATTTTAAAAGTTGTCAATTCTATACTTACAATTAATCTTGTTAACATAAACGATACTTGCAAAAAAATTTCGTCAAAATTCAAAAACTTTTCATTCAAAATTTCATGAACCTTTCATTCAAACAAAAATGATTAAATTTTCTTCGAACCGCATTTTTCGATCAATCAAAATTCACATAAAAGAAAAGTGTTTATCCAAACGAATATCGAGACCCATGGCTTTTTTTATTATTCCCACTTTATATTAGTCTATTTATTAAAAATATAACGTAAATATGATATTTGTTTAATGATTTCAATGAAAAAAAAAAAAAACCATGTATCCACAAATGCTTTTTAGCAGTAATGTAAATACGAAATCGTTCCTCAAATCGTTTATATGCATTTCCACGGCAATGTATGACGCGCCGCCTCCCCCAAGTCCCTTTTCCTTGACGCATATGTATTTTATATATTTATATATATACGCAAGTGTATTCGCGCGAGCGCTCGAGATAGAATCAGTAGCTGGAGCTAGTTAGATGATAGCATCGCTGAGTCGCGATGCGAGGGTACCGACGGTCGGACGGATGGACGAACGGAGCGGGGTGAAGAGAAGGTACAAATGTATGTGTATGCACATACGAATGGGAGAAAGAGAGGTGACGTTAGAGTGTGTTACAGTTGAAAAGAGAACGAAACGACGGTGGTTATGCAGGAGGGGAAAGGAAGTGAGGAGAGGAAGCGAAAGAGCGCGGAGAGCGATCGCTGATAAGGGCAGCCCGCGCGGCCCGATAACGCTCCCTTATCTATACCGAATCCAGTGGCGCCGCCGCAGCTCTTCAAGCAGGCTCTAAAGAGATTTCAACCGTACAGTCGGGTTAAACCAGCTCAAAAAATGGTTTTCTTTAATATTTACAAAATTGTACAATTATCGATATATTACTGACGTTTTCAAAGCTTTTTGTCGTTTTTAATCCAATAATTTTTTCAATTTTTCTGCTACTAACGGCAGGAAAAACTCGAGCGAAGCTTGGGAGACTTTTTTGGACTGTAATTATGTCCAATGCTCATTGGTTCTTATGCTAATCACTGAAGTTCGATGATCGGTAATTGAGGATATTAAAAAATTGGTTATTAAAAGATTTAAAGTGTTTAGAAATGAAGTATTCAGAAGTAATGACGATCTGTATGCGCTACGAAAGGACTAAAAGCTTGAAATCTCTGATCGACGTGACTGTACCAGGATCCTCAACAACGCTCTTCATGCTTTTTGTTCTGACTTCGATGCATATCGTCAAGATACACTGTCGGTACGGTCCCAAACAGTTTGTGTGTTCGCTCTTTTATATATTCAGGGATCTCCGCTTACCCTTCTTAGCGATCTCGCGATTTCGTTCTTTAAATTCGTCTTCCTCCACACATATGCACGCAGACCAACCATGAATACAAATATATAAATATACATATGGCAAAAATGAAAGGTTGCACATACACATGGCTATAGTTTTGCATGTAAACGAGGAGAAAAGAAAGTGAAAGAAGGAGGGAGAGAGGGACGAAGCGTTGAGGACCAAAGTAGCTGAAGAGTTGGCAAACGATTGAAAAACTCATCGGTTTTTCTTCTGCGGTTCGTATAATACGGCAATGCCGAAACGAGAACCGATAAGACGTGAAAAAGATTGAGTGGGAGGTGGCACGTAAAGAGAGGGGGGAGGAGAAAGAGTAAAACTGGTGTGAAGATAAGAAACAGTTGGAGAAAAGAGAGAAAGAGGGAAAGCGAATTAAAACAAAAAAAATAATGTAGAAAGTGAGGGAGAGAAAGAGAGAGAGAGAGAGTGAATTAAAAAAAAAGAGTGAGAGTGACGTGGTCGAGATATCAATCCCATCGCGAAGTCAGAGAGTTCTGAGAACTGTTTGAGAGCACGCTATACATAATGTATAGACATATATTTATTCGATAAACTCTCTGAATGGTATCATTATTGCAGACACTGCTAATTATCGTGATATTCGTACGAATTAAAAAAAAAAATGAAAAAAAAATTTAACGCTTTTCTGTCTACAGAGAATGTAATCTCTCAATTTTATCGACTGCCCAGAATATCATGCACATGTATAATCAAATTTTCGTGAATGCACGAACGATCATTTTATTTGGCGATAATAAATCCTTTTTACGACTACTTTCGTATCTAAAATAACAAACTGTATGTAATGTCATGTTTTTTTTTTACATTCTTTTATTCCAAGCGTAAAATCAGAGGTCTGCATATTATTATTGAAATTATTTTGAAGAACTAATTTTTCATTGTTGTTGTTGTTTCTCGTTGTCATATTGTGATCATATTTTTTATACGTGCCTACGATTTAGTAGTATTGTACTTCATGCTTGTGCTTTTTTGTAACTGGCGCAAAAATAATGACTTTAAAATGAAATGATACAAATCTCCCAAAGACAAATCAAATGAATTATAATCTAATTATTTAACATGATTACTTCATTTCTCATAATATTATTTCCCCTATTTCGTTGAGTACTAATTACTGCAATTGCATTCAACAGGAGGTGTAATTTTTTTTTAAATGATACAAAGCTGATATGAAAGAATAGAAGCGGTACAAAAAATAGCGATCGAAACATCAATGGATGAACCTAAAGTCTATCTATCTCCAAAGTTACCGTTTTTTTTTCGATCTTTCAAAAAATTGGCAAGAGCAAAGAAATCGTGAAAAAAAATTGATCAAAAGAATATTATTGAAAGTAAAATTTTACAAGGATATTTCTCAGTCAAAATCCAGGTACGATGTCCAGGTAAAAAAATGAGTTAGTGTGTCTGTAGATTTAAACATCGAAAAATCGTGAGCAAGGGAGTTGCTGGATAGGAATGAGAGAGAAAGAGCGAGAGAGGGAGGCGGAGGTGGAGAACAGGAGAAGGAGAAACAGAGAGAGAAGGGAAAAATGAAATATTCGCTTATCAGTTGGATATCGATGTACATAAACTGGGACACAGGCTAGCGGATACACACACACATTAACACACAAACAAACACAGCCATATATGTATAAATATACTATGCAAAGCTCTATATATGTATATGATGATCGCACAAGGGGGATCTTCAAGGTGGAAAGAAGGAAGAGGACGAGGAGCGCGGAGGTGGAAAGGGCGAAGAGAGAAGATTCTACAAAAGATAGGGGAATAGGATGCCAGATTACCGTGAGAGATTAGATCACAGTCGTTGATAAGAAAAGCGCGCTGCTGTACTCTCGCGACTGCGCCCACTTCTTCTATCTCTCTGTCTCTTTCCCATCATTCTGTCTGCCATTCTTGTACTTCGTTTTTTTTTCTATCACTCCGTAACCCGTGTATACGTTTACACATCGACAGCTAAAAAGCAGAAAGAAGTAACGAAGCATCACTGGATGCATTAAGTAGCTGGAGTTACGCCTTATTCAGTCTCAAATCGTCTTAGTGTATGGATCGTTCAATTTTTAATTGTCGAGTTCATTTTTTTCGGGGTACGTCGTAAGAAGGACAATTAAAGACTTTCATGAATACCTAAATTTCAATGAATATTTTCTTCGATCTTGATCGCGATATTGGAAAAGCTTTATTATACTTTTAATCATTCTCGAGAATGGTTTTTCTGCCAGTCTTTTTTTAATGCGAAGGCTGTTTCACGAAAAAAGTAATACTCAGCAGTAATTAGAGATATTAATTAATTGTCAAAACAATATTGGAAGAAACGTGCGAACTCCAAAAAATACATCAAAAATCGATTGAGTCACGAATCGCTGATTCTAAGTGAACAGACGCATATGTAATTCCAGTTTTTCGACTGTGAGATTTATAAAATTCATTTATACATATTTGCAGTTTAGAACCGCTGAGCGGAAGTGAACGAATTACCAAATTCATAATACACTTATTTGTACATCATTATCAGAAGGACAAAGTACATGGAAATACATTATTTTGCTACAAATATAATTGTTCAATGATTCATACATTTTGTTACTTTCTGCACGCATATATATGATTTATACTGGATGCTTCGTATTTAAATATCCAAACATTTGGAGCAATGAGAAATCGGCAACTCCAGAAAAATACGTTTCTTCCTCTATTTTTAGAAAATTTTCGCAAATCACTGCAATTCTTATCGTTAACTAATTTATTGGCTATTTTTAATATATGTGATTCGTGCTTACTTCGTAATTATATACACGACCATTTTATCTGAATATATTTTTTGCTTAAACCAATGTTTTAGTATTTACGTGTTTTATTAGACGACTCCGTCGTTGCTTCTTTCTTGCGCATATCTACAAAGTATTGGGTTTTAAACTTAATTCCCGCTGTTTTATATGAGATGGGATAACTAGTATTATTTTCATAGAAGTAACACTAAAACTATACTGTGTTGAAATATTGGATATAACCTGCAATATTCAGTATTCACGAGTGAATTCACTTGTACACAATACTTTTTTTATAATATCGAAAATGTCAGGTTTCGAACCAACGGAACAGCGTATGAGGGAAGCTTTGCTTTTTTGTTTTAATTTTTAAAAAAGTGCTGCTGAAAGTCATCACTTGCTTCAAGAAGCTTATGGCGAAAATACTCTGGGACAACGTGCAAAGATTGGTTTAGACGATTCAAAAGTGGCGATTTTGACTTTAAAGACAAAGAACGTCCAGGACAGCCGAAAAAATTGGAAGATGAAGAATTGGAGGCCTTGCTCAATGAAGATCGATGTCAGACCCTTAAAGAATTGTCTGATATATCAAACGTTACTGAAATAGCTGTTAGCAAATGTTTACATAAATCTTGGACTGGTTCAAAAGGCGGGAAATTTGTTACCGCATCAATTAAACGAGAGACAACTCGAAAAGCGAAAAACTATTTGTGAATTGCTGCTTGAACGATGCGAAAGGAAGTCATTTTTACATCGAATCATGACTGGTGATGAGAAATGGGTTTATTATGAAAATACCAAACGAAAAAAAGCATGGGTACTGCCAGCTGAACCAGGTCCATCAACGCCAAAAGGCAATATTCATGCTCAAAAGGTGATGCTGTGTGTTTGATGGGATCAGGAAGGTATGGTGTACCATGAGTTGCTGAAACCGGTTGAAACGATGACAGCTATTCACTGTAAACAACAATTAATGAAACTAAACCAGGAATTGAGAAAAAAGCGGCCTGAGTACGCCAAACGTCATGACAAACTAATTTTGCTCCATGACAATGCTCGGCCACATGTAGCAGAAACCGTAAAAAAGTATATAAAGGACATGAACTGGAAAGTCTTACCACATCCGTAGTTTTCACCGGACATAGCACCGTCTGATTATCATTTATTTCGAGCGATTCAGAATGATTTGTCATCACAGCATTTCAAGTCTTTTGTAGATATAAAAAAATGGATCGATGAATGGATCGGCTCAAAAAGCAACGATTACTATTGGCGTGGAATTGATTCGTTGCGTGAAAGATGGGAAAAGGTCGTAGCTTCTGAAGGACAATACTTCGAATAAAATAGAATGTATAGTAAACTATAAATAATTTTTTTACTTTTCATTGAAAAACAGTGGGAATTAAGTTTAAAATCCAATACAATGTAAATAAGTAAGTTGCAAATGAATTTTTTTTTCGCTTTATCGATTCTTCGTAATCTCGTGTATTACTGACCTTTGAATTTGGGACGGCCTGTATGTGTATGTATATATATTTGTCATATATCGGTAGAAATAATCATATCGTAAAAGTTTTGTGATACGTTCGTGGTCCTTGGCGCACGTAAGGATACACACGCGATCGAGAGCGATACAGATTATCGGCTAGGCCTGACAGCACGTACTCGTACGTATGGCACGATTCGTAAATGGATAATGAGCAAAATATAAACGAGTCGTAAGCTTAAACTCGTAAGCGTGTGTCTGCAATTGCTGTCTGCTTGAAATTTGCTAATTTATATTCGCTTTATGAATAAGTCTTTTATCTGATTAACGTAATTTTAAAGATACGTTTGACATAATCACATGATAAAAGAAACAATATGAAGTAAAGATAATAAATGGAAAATCTTGTTTCGACCTACTAAATAAGGCCATGGGCATAAAATTGAACATTTTTAAACATTTTTCTCGTTAAATATTTCTAAGACAAACTCGAGTGCCAACGATACATTTTTAATTAATTTAAAAATTGGCCTAGTACGTGATTTTTTGGTTCTCGTTTACAGACATTTTTATTAATTCTAATCAATCGATTTTTTATATCAACATTTTTTTTCATCGTTCATCACAAAGTGACTAATACACCGAAGTAGCATCCACTAAAACTATTATCATTTGCAAACCCGCAATTGAGTGACATATGTATAAAAAACGTGAGTGTATGTGTGAAAAAGGATATTAAAACAAGTAGGCTCGAGAATGAGTGACGTGGCTTCTCCGATGCGTACCATACGTGCTCGCAACACCGAGACTATTCTCATATCCTCTCTTTCTCGTCTCGTTGTGGTCTGAACATAACTGATACAAAACCACCAGTACGTGAAAAACCACTTAAAAAGCATAGAATATGAAATTATTTTATAAAGTAAGCGAAATCCTTCGATGGTGATTACAAAGTAATTTGTAACAAATGAAAATCATTGAGAGTGTAAAAAATTCGTTGAACGGCCAACGATTCAGCAACCAATAGGCGAACCAATGAAAAAGAGATTATTTTCATTGAAAATGTAAGCAATAATTTATCGAAAATTGATTTTTTACGTAGCAGGCGAACGAGGAGTCGATTTGAATCCTTATCATAGCCTTTTACCGAGAAAAGCAGAACGTCGCGATCACAACGAATACCAACGATAAAACGCGAGGGTGTGAGTCAGAAAAAATGGAGAGGGAAGAGCACAGGGAATTGAAGAAAGAAGAACGGAGCTATAGTGAAAAAAAACGACAGAGAAGGACAGAAACTTGCAGTTGATCATTATCAGCACTTTCCTGTGTCCTGCCACGTTCTCAGAACAACATATAAGAGCTGTATGAGGAAACTCTGTCCATGAATAATTCATTTGTGTCGCCAAACGAATAAGAGGCAGACAGAGAACGGCAAATACTGAGAGGAGTGTGTGAGAGAGAGAGAGAAAAAAAAATGAGATGGGGCCCTCAAAAAGACACTTGATCGAAAAAGAAGAAAAATGTTGATATCCTCGTCATTTGCACGTAATTCACGAATTTCTTAGGATCTTGAAAGAAGCGACGATTATCCCTTATTTTTAATTTCATTAGAGTGCAACGACATTTAATTCGTTGGAATAGCTGCACGCACGTATGTTGACTGGAAGACATGAGGGAGTGACAGAACATCAATATATCTGGCGCCGAGGAGGGATGCACGTCTCCGAGCTATTAAACGAGACATCAAGCCAAGAGCATTTGTACGATGTGCCAAAGCACACAACAACGTTGGGCTCACAATTTTCTCGAGGAAAATTCCGTCCTCGTATACAAATCGTGCGAACGATGCGAACTCGTGACAATTATGCGAATGACAGAATAAAAAAAATAAAAAAAAAAAACGTAACTCGTCAAAAACAAACGACGATGTTGATACGTATGCGCATTAAAAAATTCTGAGGATGTGAGATTCTGAGGATATTACGACGATGAGAAGCGTTTTGAAGAGAGAAGTAGATTGGTGAGCAACGAACAGCTGTGTTAAAAAAGATTACAAAGATTTTACAAGATAGATCATACGATTTGAATATAAATCCATTAATCACTCGATCAAGTTTGATTAATCAAATGGATTTTCGTGAAATTTCAGAGTGGAAAAACTCGAAGAGGTCTCCGTCCAAATGCTTCCATAATCAAAATACTATTCGATCAACTTAATGAGATACAGGACCTAAAATAATGAAAGATAAACATCTCAAGCTAAATTCTTTAAATAAGGAAAACCAAGGAATATCATCGTAGCAAAATTTGCGTGAATTTATATCAACAAAAGTGTATATATATTCTGGGTTAGCGATCGGTGGTGTTTCAAATATAGATGTGCAATCGGTTCGGGTCAAAGTACACAGGAAGATTGACGCAGAAGGATGGAGCAAAAGAGAATGAGCCTAAAAGAGACAGAGAGAAAGAGGGACCCAGAGAGAGGGCGGAGATTCTCTTACCAGTCACCAAAGCATAAGAGTGAGGACACAAATCTTATGACGCATCGTTGGACCCGCGGTGTATCAACTGCGCCGGTTATCTGAGATGTCAAAACGCGCGAGCCGGCAAAGTTTTGCCCGTGGTCGAGAAACGTTATACATCTACCCCTTTCCTTCCTTCCCGTTATAGAACCCAAGATAGTGACGATATGTGCAAAGACTTATAGATATATGGCTGTGTCTATGTATGAACGTGAATGTGTGTGTATACCGTTGATGGACTCTTCAATGTCAGAAAGATAGTGGGTCCGATATGTGGAGTAGCCTGTGACAAACGGGAGGCAAGTCTTCTCTCTCGTTCTCTCTCTCTCTCTCTCTCTCTCTCTCTCTCTCTCTCTCTCTCTTGATAGAAAGAGTGACGATATAAACGAGAAGCACACTCAATCATACAGATGGAGCAAAAGAGACACTCGGACTTCATCGAGTACTTTGTAACCCCGATTTTAATATATATCTGTTATGAAGATCTTATCGTCAGTGAGAAAGACAGAACTAATTCAAACAGTTTATACATGCCAATCTCTTCTTTTTCTCGTATCAGTTTCCACGCGCGTCTTACAATCAAGTCTGAGACTCGAGAGAAAGAGAAAGGAAGCGAAAGAGAGAGAGAGAGAGAGAGAGAGAGAGAGAGATAGAGAGAGAGAGAGAGAGAGAGAGAGAGAGAGAGAGAGAGAGAGAGAGAGAGAGAGAGAGAGAGAGAGAGAGGGTTCTGATATATCTTTACCATTTTTACACCGGTAGCTCCGGAGCGCCTCTCACTGCGTTTCAGTGTCAAGGACATTGCCAAGACGCCATGAAACACGCGGTTTTCCACTCTCTCCTACATCGAGATGAAGAAACGAGAGGATTAAATAAAAGGATTTGAAAAAACACTTAAAGCATAAAGGTGGATCGTGATTTTTCGGTATTCGAATCCCGTAATTCGCAATCATAGGTGTTGTTATGTATACAAATCCATATATACAAAAGTAGCTGTTAATAATTGAAGATTGTATAATAATGACAAATTAATAATAGATGCTGTGTCTATTATTGCTTTCAAATACCGCCTCTGGAGATTATCTTCGGAAGTTAATTATATACATTTGCTTATACGTGTGATTAATGATCAAGAGGTGTTTAAATTAATATTATTCATAATAAATAAAAGTGAAAAGTAGACACCGCACGTGGAGATCGATGGGAAAAAAGAAAATAATCGAAATTCACCACTTCGATACTAAATTCTTAGCAGCATCACGAATTTAATTATCATAAACCAATAACAAACTGATAGCATGACATTAGTTTTCAAATTTCACTATGATTTTATCTAAAAACGTTAAAAAATTACGTGCCCGATTACGAGTCCGTAAATAATCGAAAATATTGGTATACGTTATTGTCAATCGCAATTAATCGATTTGTAAATCGTGTTTGTTTAAAGCTTATTTATCGACTAGTTACGTGCGAAAAAGATTATTTTTATGATTTCAAATGGGAAACGTTTGTGTTAGTGTGCGAGACGTAACGTCGGGAATGAGCGAGAGAAATATGAAAAAAGAGAAAGAGGGGATCAGAGATTAGCAAACCTGGAAGAGAACCAGACGTCGTATAACGCATATATATATAGATATGTGGATATAATTCTGTATGCATATATCTACATATTCATGCGATATGCGGTTGCTCTCTTGATATCTCGATATGGAACTGCCAGCAACAGAATCAGGAATGAAAAGCAGGCGAGAAAGCACGTGTATATGCTTATAAATAAACATTACGTATATATATAAAGAAAGAGAATTCCACACGCTACTTCAGTCACTCAAGAATGATTAAAGCCCAAAAATATCGTAAAATCAACAACAATGCTGCCAAGTCTTCGACCTATTTAGCAACAGAGAAAAGAAGGAATTTTCAATTATTTGGATGATGCACAGCGAATTTTAATGCTACGGTAAATCTTTGAATATCTATTGATAAAAAAATGTTGGAAAATTACGTAAATTATCTTATCCAACTAGTACCAACTGCTTAAAAGACACGAGACATAACATTTTTTTTCATTTTAATGAATAAACATTCAGATAAATGGTCTTAATTTCCAAGGTAGGCATTTTCTCTATAAAAAATGAACGCGTAACGTTTGGTTTTAATTCTGCTGTGACGAATATATTCGAAAAAAAGGAAGCATCGTCGTCACGGTTCGAGTAATTTGCTTTTCGATAAAAGTACGAAAAAAATCGTCAGATTGAGAGAAAAAATAAAAATTTCCAAATCGTTTCTGAGTATCGAGTCGGGATCGAGAGGATTCGAGTCATTGTGAAAGATACATACGAAATTTGTTGAACCTTCATCTCCGGCACTTAGAGACTGATAAAAAATATATTTTTCATGGTAGATTATTGCTATTATTGTGATTATTATTACAGTATCGTTTCGAATATGTTTGAGTTTATTTTCGGTAAAAACTCGTGTAACCGTCAAGAGGTTTAAATTTATGCGAATCGATCGATACATTAATTATCGATTAGCCTATGAAATTATCTGTATTCACATGAATTATAGTCAAAGTAACTTGGAAGAGTAAGAAATCTCTCGAATACCCGTGCCTCCAAAATTATATGAAAACGATATTCTCCTCACGATGTTTTTCAATGTATGATACATTTTTTTTTCGCGCATGTATTCATAAAGGTTGGGAGAAAAATGTACAGTGAGAAGGAAAAAGCCGGATAGACGGTTAGTACGGTTTATCCGGTCTCGTTGGGGTGCGATAAGAGATCTGCGGCCAATCACCGAGTCGAGTGATAACATCTGATTACTTTAGTCCCAGTTGCTGCTAACACTACATGAATTTCTCTACGTCTCAGCTTTCATATATATATACGTGCATATATATATATATATATATATATATATATATATATATATACACATGTTTATATATTTATACGTATATATAATGTGTTGTATTACGTTCTCGGTCATTACACGCATCTCTCGCTCGCTCCTCTTCTGTCTCCTTCTCTTTTTTTGTCCTGCACGGAGCTACAGAAGTAAAAAAAAGTCATAAAAAATGTATCCAACGTTTGGCGAGAGTAAAAGAGGCGTCTGGCTCTCGCTATCTCATCCTGACGGTTTTACTGAAAGAGAGAGAGAGAGAGAGAGAGAGAGAGAGAGAGAGAGAAAGTAAAAAGATAGGGAAAGAGCGAGCGAGAGGGAGAAAAAGTACGAAAGATCTCCGGAGAAATAAATTGTCCGAGAATTATTTCATTTTTCATACAGACAAACACACGGTTTCATATACATGTGTTTCCTCCATCCCTTTCCCACTGTCCATTCTCGTTATCACGGTCGCTTCTCCTCCTCCTTCTCTTACTCCTCCTCCTCCTCCTCCTCCTCCTCCTCTCGCCTAGCTCTTGCTACGTGTATACATGCAAATGATAAGGATTTTTCAGCCATTGGATAAATTCGGTTGGAGCAAAAACCGAGGAGTAAAGTTCACAGAAGATGTGTTCTATCGATAATAGAGAGGAGAAAAAAAAAATGGCGATTAGATTTTGTCCACAAAGATTAATGTGTGCGAGCTTCAGAAGCTTTTTAACAAAATTTCATCAGCATCCTTGAATCGTTGAGTTTTTTACAGGTAAACTTTAATTCGAATGTACTTTCTTTAAAACTTTCGCTGCGAGAGAAAACGTAAGTGGCATAAATAAAATATGAAGTGTGAAAAAGAAAAAAAAAAAGAAACTGTGACGCCGTTGACAGCCAATAACGGTATTTAGGGACGTACAGGAACAATTTCCTTTTCCAACCGTTACGAGCCCACTCCGTTCTGTCATCGAGTCACCGACCGTTTCACGATCACGCACGTGGTAAACGCTTTCTTTGCCGGTCAATTCGTTTTATAATAAATCTAATAAATTCGGTAACGAAATTTAATCGCTCAAATATGGAAAAATGTTCCAAACAACTATATAAATAACGAATACGACCAACGTTTGGCCATTCGTTGGGCCGACCCTGGCTTTTAAACGGCAGCCAACTGTTGGCGCTCAACGTTGGGCCATTCGTTGGGTTGACAAGAGCTAACATTGGCCCAATGCTGGCCCTCATCTTCGGACCAAAATTATCCATTTTCCGGTCAACCATTGCCCGGTTGTGAAATGAATGATTTTCCCAACGACCAACACTATTGAGGCGACGATGGCCCAATGTTCGATCGATAGTAAATCTTTTCTAGGGTAAAAATGAATTATTAATTAACTACCATGGTAAATGGTATCAGATTTATCCGGTTTTACATTTTTCTCTAACGACATTATGAACAAACTTGTCGCAGCACACGGGCCGAACGATCAAAGAAAGTGTCCTAAAAAATTAAAAACTAGCTATCGCGCAAAAAATAATTATTATGACGAATCGGGAATTTATGAGCGAGGCGCGAGAAGTAGTCGTGGCACGTCGCAAGAGCGGTTATACGACTTAATGCGTTGTTGAGAAAAGGAAGAAAACTAAAAAAAACTTAAAAAAATGGAATGAAAAAAAAAATATTGATACCAGAGTCGTTCGACAGTGCTGCTCTCTCGCGGCGCGTTCTGGACTTATCAGTCATTTCCATTTCTTGATAGCTGTTTCTGCTTATCGGGCCGCGGTCCGAGCGAGAAACTCCCTCCGCAGCTCTCGCTTCTCTTTTTCTGATTATACACACACACACACACACACACACACACATATGTCTGTATAAAATTCTCTTTCTCGCTATTATATATCGTTCGTCTTTCTCTGCATGTATATTTCTCTTCATATATATACGTCGCTCTCTCTTTCTCTTCTCTCGTTCGCCGTTTATCTTTCTTTTTCCCTCTATCCGGTAATAACTTGGACTATCGCCTTCATTGATCTACCTATCACAGTTTTATCTCTGTTGCAATGGCGTCGCAGCCCCGGGACTTTCGAGACGTCACGATATCGCTCTCTCTCTCTCTCTTTCTCTCTCTCTCTCTCTCTCTCTCTCTCTCTCTCTCTCTCTCTTTCTCTCTCTCTCTCCCTCTCCTGCCGTAAACGGTAAATTTTATTTCGCGATTTTATGGTAACCCCAATAAAAAGGCAGTCGAAATTTTTCATCAATATTAAAATTTCAAACTCGCTGAAAGAGAGAGAGGCAGAGAGAGAGAGAGAGAGAGAGAGAGAGAGAGAGAGAGAGAGAGAGAGAGAGAGAGAGAGAGAGAGAAGGGTATATAACTTGGTGAATGAAGCACGCGATTTCTCCGGTTGACGATTTTTAAACTGGCCATTTCACGAGAATATGCAATTGAAAGATTTTCGATGAATTCGTAGAGCTTAAAATCCTTGAGTATTTAGTTTCATGCAACGACTAAAAATTCATCACGAATGATATTGTTCAATAAAAACTTCGAAACTACAAAATAATTATAGATTCAACTATTTTTCTTGACCTCGAATCGCGACGAAACTATCGTTAAAATAAGATCTGAAAAAAAAAATTGCACGAATTAGCAACGCAAAGCGGCACAAAATAGAAAAAAAAAAGATATCACTAATTATTAATTTGATTTCTTACCAAATTTCTGAAACGAATAATAAAAAATCGTGTTTACGTGTTTATATACATGTAAACACGCACAAATTCTTGAGCCGACATGCCGGAAATGTTGATGATTCATTTACCCGCCCGCTGAGAGAGTCTCGCGGCACATACATCATTTCCATTGCAAAAATTCATTCACAAAAGCGTCACAGTAAATTATATGTATATATAAATGTAAGCCCTGGCTTCATATATATACACACAGTATAAACACAGAGTGTACATTCATTCATAAAGTAAACGTATTACACGAAGAGTGGTAATTCAACGTTGCAATCGAGACGTCAACGAGCTTGATTCTTATGCACACATAGATATAAAATGTGTAATTATGGTGATTCCAACAGCTAGAAAAAGAAATGATTTTGAAGTTTGTGATGTTGAAGTTCGTAAATAAAAATAAAACTGTGAAAAACAAGTTTGTCATTACACAAAATGATATAAATTGCAATACCTTCAAAAAAATACTTCACCCCAAAAGTATGGAAGAGAAATGTGTTATTGAAACAACTAAAAACTAATAAATTAATTAATTTGTGTTTAGTCGGTTTTGAATACAAAGAATTTCGAAGTTTCTCGGGCATTAGATGGATTGGATTATTTAATTAACGCTTTATTTTTATTTATATGAAAATCCTGCGATATTGAAAGATTTCCTAATTCTGTACCAAATACGTATAAACCTCGAAATACCACTGGCCACGTCTAGATAAAAATATATACGTGCCCTTGGCAAGAACCCTAAAAACGTAACGACCCAGTGATATAACGTGACATTTAAATGTTTACAATATTTATATAATTATAATGTAAAAAAAAACATTCGTACAGGTATTTCAATCAAATTTCAATAAAAAACAAACTCTTACATTTACATAATTAGATATAAACAAATCACAAAAAATAAACCAATTGTTTTTGAATCACCGTGTACACCGTAAATGTATTTACTCCATTACGAATTGAGTATGAGATCCGGTGGCTTATTGCTTCTCACTCGTATCTTTTTCGTGCATTATACACATAATAAACGTACGGTTAAGGATGCATCGAAATCAAATCGATGAGAATTCGCATACCGCCGTTCGATATTATAATTATATCACAACCGAGATGACAACGAGTTTCGTAGACGTGTCATATGTAATGTTCATCTCGATTTGCATGGATGTACGTATATCGATGTTAAATCTATGTCTACAGATACATGTACGAAGAAATATGAGACCATTTAGAGGGAACTGGAACATAAATAATGGAGATAACGATGGGATGAGGAGAAGGCGATAGAAAAGGGGTTTGAGGGACGAGAGGAAGAAGGAAGAAACGAGCGATGGTATACGAAACGTCGTCGATTGAGTCGATAGTCTATGAGCTTTAATCTCGACTTTAATATATATATATAAGCATATATTATGTACTCGCGATCCCTAGATCTGATCCGGTTACGCCATAGAAAGACAGAGAGAGGAAGAGAAAAAGAGAAGCTCATACAGGAGAGTCAGAATTCTCTCTCTCTCTCTCTCTCTCTCTCTTTCTCTCTTTCTCTCTCCTCTCTCTCTTCTCTCTCTCTCTCTTTTCTCTCTCTCTCTCTCTCTCTCTTTCATTCTGTCTATTTCCTCATTATTATTAATATTTCACAATTATCGCTGTGTCGTTTCGCGATCGTTCGAACGCGATAAAAGCCACGCCGTGGCCGCTCTAGTAGACGACGTGCGGCTCGCGCTTGCCCCGCCAATGCCTCGTAATGTTAAATTTATATATATATATATATATTTATAATATTCGTGTGTGAGTTCTCCTGGTTTTACTGATATAGAACGATCGTGAGCCGGTACGAACCGATAAGGAAGCACGCTTCGTCAAGACTTATTATCGCTCGACTTCCCGGCCCCGACTCTATTAGCCATTTTGACGTTTTTCTCTATATGTATTTCATTTTTCCCTTCTCTCGTTGGCCTCTCCGAACCACCAAACAATGGACAATGAATATGACAGAACGATTGATGGGTACGTCATAATCAATGCCGACAGTCGCGCACGACTCAATACAGATTTATTTTGACTAACGAGACGAAGATCGTTAATTATTTATCAAACGCGTGTACAGATTTTGTATTGATTTTTTGATGAAATTATCCTACGAAATATTCTTCCACTGATTTTAATATATTCCTTTAATTTTGATTATTTTTATTCGTTTTATTGAATGTTAGTTTCATTTCGGTGATACTCTCGAAAATCCTGATTCAATTCCAAACGCAAAATTAATGAAATTTAGATCGAAAATATGACATTTCCGATCGTTAAAAGTATATTTTATGATTTTTTTTTTCTATTTTGCACATTTCATAAATGGATTTGTTTAATTAATAATTATTCATTTTGCTATTCGCGATAAAATTAATAAAATAAAACTAATGAGCTGCCAGGAGACCATTTTTTATTAAACAATCTTACGAAAGTTATAAGAGTAAACTCCCATCATAATTTCTCGATCTCAAGGTCTACGACGTGCTTTTTTTCCTTTTTTTTTTTTTTTTCAATTCGTTTACAATATGTTAAAAAAAAGCAACAGTTCCGTTTGCACAAGGGCGGGAAAAAGGAAGGTTCGAGAGAATATCATGAAGATTCTATAGTATGTAAAGGCGCGCATATTCCCGGTGTAATTCACGAGGAACGAGCGAGTACAGAGCGAATCTCTCGTCAATCGGTCTTACCGATCTCTTTTTCTCTCTCTCTCTCTCTCTCCCCCTCTCTCTTTTTATGCTGCAACGAGAAGAGTCGTGCGTTACTATATGCTACAAAGAGTTCGATATCTCGACAACGCATACATGTATATTGTACATATATGTACTTTGTGAAAGATCGGCGTACAGAAAATAGAGAGAGAGAGAGAGAGAGAGAGAGAGAGAGAGAGAGAGAGAGAGAGAGCCGAGGGCGAGCCCCTCCTTCGCCGCCGCCTCCTCGGTACTTCCATTCGCGCATAATCACGGGCAATAAATCTCCGTTGCATAAGTGTAACGAGAGATACGTGATCGCAACGCACACAGCCCCAAGGGCTATGGGCGCGCGCGCGAAAACGTATTCTCAACCGATCCTGGCCGATATATATGCACATGTTTCGTATTTATATATATATATATATATATATATATAAATATACCGACAAGTGTAGCTATATATAAGCACATATGAAAATGCATCGATGCATAGTGCATCACTTGAGCTCTCCTGGGGAATATCCTACAAAAATATCTATACGATCGATCAAATATCAAAGAGAAAAGAGTTCCGAACATTTTCCTAAATATTTGAGCTCGTATTATAAAATAATTGATATTTTTGTGTCTTTTTTTATACAGAATTATAAAAGAAGTTTTGAAAGTTGTAGACTTTTATTAACGATCGAGTGTTGTTTAACGAGATAAAAAATTAATTAAATGTTGTTTAATGCCATGCAGGGAGTGAAATAAATTCATCAATTTTCTTTGAATATAAGTTTTAAAATAAAATTAGTAGTACAGAATATAAGAAAGAAATGGGTTTTTCAATGAGGGGTAAATTCTCATAAAAATTTGAAGATTGTCTGTAGCTTTTGTAAATTTCTCTTCTATTTGAAGTAATGGATGAGACCATTTGCCGTGAGAATTACGCAAATCCCTTTGAATCATCACGTATTTACGAAGAAAGTATTACGGCATTTTTGCGATCGATTCTCTCACGGGTTCTCGCAAAATATCGCCTTTTCTACCCCATCTCGCGCGATCTGTACCCTCGATTGCATTCACACTTCTTGCTCGATCGGTCCCGCGGTGTTGTCTCGCGGCATCTCCCGAGTCCCTCTGTACACAACAAACGTGGCTCAAACTCATCCCTCCCATAGATATTTATGTAAATTCTACTTGCCAAAATCCGTTTCGTTTTTATAGTCGTTTAATCGCTACTAAAATAGTTCTCAATTCATTTATACCAATTTTCGCTCATTTCTTGAGACATTCGAATGTATCGAACGAGCTCGATTTTTTTTCTATTTGAATCAATAACAATAAACAGTATAAATAAAATAAAAAATAAATAAAACAAATAACAGTAAGCAGCAATACGCAAAAAAATAATAATAAAAAAATAGACAAAATAAAATAATGTCTATGCATAAATTTATCGTTCTCATTTGAGAGGCAGTTCACTGAAAACCCAATTTTGTTAAAGTATTAAAATATTTTGTTGGACGTATTAAACAAAATTATTTCGTCCAGGCAACGAAATTTTGAATGTTTCAACAAAACTTCGTTATACTGAAACGAAACTTTGTTGAAACAATAAAAATTTTGTTGCCTGGACGAAATATTTTTGTTGGACGTATTCAACAAAATATTTTACTGTTTCAACAGAATTGAGTTTTCAGTGTTGTTGTTGAGTATTGTATAAAAATATGTATATTTTTTTTGTATTGTTTGTCTATTGAATTTGTCTATTTTCTCAAAAATTCATAAAATCCCACTTTCAATATCTCCAAATTTTATAAATTGGCAGAAACGAGATAAAGACAAATGGAAGAACATTCGTTGACATATTACCAACCCTTGCTAACTTTTTAAAGAACTTAATCGATAAAAATAATCGATTGATTACATTTATTGCGACTTGAAACACTCATGTATGGAATTTCTATTAAAAAAAAGGTAAATAAATTTGTTTTGATCGTTTAAGAGATAAAAGGCTTTTGAAATGAAATTCGTTGTAATTGCAAAAACCGGAGAAGTTTCATATAAAATGAAATATATTGAGGAGAAAACGGAAAAGATCGAAAATAATTTAACTGTTTTATACTCTTATTTTTTTTTTTTCGTATTTCTCGAATCGCGGAAACGCGAGATGGTGAATCGTTCGAGCAATAATAATCTGGTAGTACGTGTACGAGTGGCGGTGCATAAAATTGTCAAGCACTGGTGGAGCACACAGCGCGATGTTTTATGCGTTTGCGAATCGACAGATATCAGTTGGAACGTTAAGTTTATCGCAAGGCCAACGACAAATCGTAATCTCTTATGCTTTTGCGCCGAGAGGTAGAAACGGGAGTAGGAACGAGTGTATACATATAGCGAGAACAAGAAAGAGATAGACAGGAACAGAGAAAGGAGAGTATACGCGACAACGCGACAAAACGAGATTACCAACTGAGAGCGGTTCACCGCTCACGAGAATGTTACAAGACTTCGGGAGATCGCGAGTAAAATATTTATGTATAACTCCCTTAATGCGTCTATTAAGAGAAAGAGACCAGACGATATTAATCGTGTAAAATGGGTGAAATCTTATACCTGGCCAGGTACGAAACTACAAGAAAGTTTGTGTAATTAAATCGAAAATATCTACAAGGTATTGACAATATGACAAATATTGTCAGTGAACCGATCACATTTTCTTGCAAACGTTCAATCAAAATGCATGAGCGATCTTTCAAATATAGTGAATATTCAAAAAATATGATACTCTATGGATGAAAATGCGATGCATTATTATTATCATCACGATTTTTGTTAACCGATCCTAATCATTGTCTGTAATGAATCATTTGAACGGTAATTGAAAAATTGAATCAAACAGTTTCTCTATTCCTTCAGTAAAGCGTGAGGAGAGTTTCAATCAAAGAAGAGGGGGGAAAAAACTCAATCAAATCGCAGAAAATTTTCATAAATCAATTGACTTGGAAAAATTTAATAAGTTGAGAATAATTTTAGATTTCGAAAATTGCGAAAATAAAGGTCAGTGTTCTCTTGAATTATCTAGGGTACTGGTTTTTTTTATATATTTGATAAAATCATAGTTTTTTGTACTATGCATCCAGCTAAATCAAGAGCCGCGGTAGCGGCTCGACGCCAGGTATTAAAAAAAAAGCCAGTGCCCGCACTCTTATATATACTCGGATATGACGGTTTTCGGGCTTTTTTAATTAATATATATACGAGAATCCACGAATATGAGAGTCAGAAGGGCACAATCCGATTAACTCAAAGCTCAAAGCTATATGTAAGTTGTTCTGGACATCAAGCAAGCTATTCTCGCTCGTATACAAGGCTATACAAAGAAACTTGCATGCCTGTGTCGATTGCTGACAAGCAAAATAGCGTAACTGAAATTATTTACACCTGATATCGTGTGGGCTGGGCTGTTATTTAGCCAGTACTCAATTTATGTTCGTACGGAGTTAGGCATCATTTAACGACAACGAGGAATTCGCATAGGCGTATAACGTGCCACATTTGTGTACACCTTACAACTGATGCATAGTTCAGAAAACACCTGACGCGCTCGGACTCTGTTCATCGCCTGTATCAAGACTAAGAGCGAGAGAGAACGAGACAAAGAGAGAGAGAGAGAGAGAGAGAGAGAGAGAGAGCTAATAATTTCTTGGCCGCCGTTAAAGCGATAGATCGTTAAATCGAACGGACATATGAACCGCTAGTTTGCCAGAGTAAGAGGTTTGCTATTGCACATAGCCAGAAGGCTCTCTCGTTATGATCTATGTTCTCAAGATGCAGTTGTTGAAGGCTTTTATTAAAATCTAAACCTGTACACAACGCATTTATGACATAAATTGCTACTGCAACGACAAAAGTAATAAGTTTTTATGATCGTCCTATGAAAAATTCTTCATCCTTATTAATCGATAATCGTTTAAAGATTGTGATATAATTGTTTTTTCAACTTGGGGCGACTAAGCTTTTTCTAACTTGAAGTTTATAGTGAGGAAATCCTGAAAAACCATTTTTTAGATGTTATCGTAATTTAAATTGTTTAAATTGCACAAAAAGCTTGTGTGAAAAAATGAAGGAAATGGCTTTTGTTTCCCGACGTTTCAATTTTTGAGACAATTACAACACTTCGAAGTTTGGCTTCTCTCTTGAGAGCCCTATGGGCCTGGTTTTGTAAAATCCAATCTTCATATGTTACAAAGTTCAGACTTTGTAAAAATCACGTGGAGGTAAGCACAGCTATAATTTCATTTTGAAATAAAAAGTTCTATATTGAAAGGTCATATGTATTCTAGATAAAATCTCCATGTGATTTTGCATATATTCAACCTTAAATTTGATGTGCACGTATAGTTTCCTATGTGCTCGATATAAACACACAAGTACTTGCTATACTATACCGTTTGACCCAGAGAGCTGGCAGTGAGAGAACAGCGTGACGGTGGGTTTCGCACCTGTTGCAGTTTAGGAATGGGGAGTGTATGGGCCATGGAGTTTCGAGGGCACGGGACAAAAGCGAGTTGCGCAAGTTGATCGATTATTTAAGCAAAAAGCCACCGAAATTGGAAGGGTAAATAATCGTTGGTTTGTTTAAAAAATTATTGCCCCCGTCTTTGACCTTCTAATTTTTGCTGGCTCATTTGGGATCGATTTCGATCGTTCTCCATATGACTATAAATTTTACGATTTTAATTAAATTGTCTGGAATTATTTACAATCCAGTTGATTTTCCTAACAATTGTGATTGTTTAATATTGTAAAAAAAAAAAAAATTCATTATTCTTAAAACGAAATCATAAAACAATTCTCTCGTACTACTTTTTGTTATTTATTATTACTTCTTATTTTAGGAGGAAACGACGATTTTTTTAACGAATTTTTAAAACTCTACTCGAGTTTTGCTAGTTTAATGCCACATTTTTTTTGGCAATTTCTATCCTCAATTTTGAAATGACGAACGACGAAAGGGTAATAATATCTGTGGAGCACAGTCGAAAAACGACTATATACATTTATACATACGTTGGTATGTTTATATCTTTACGCGAGCACATGTATGTCGAAAACTCATGGGTAAGAAAGAATCCAACAGGAAAGCCATCCGGGACGAGCATGATCGGACGATCCGATAATATAGGAGCACAGCAAGAGAGAAAGAGAAACAGCGAGAAAGAAAAGGGACGGGTAGGAGGGGAAGTTAAAGGGGAGGGGACTTGGACGCATATAAAACTTGGCTATCTTCGCAATCTGATGCTGCACGAACCAGTTTTCGTAAAATATATATAGTGAACTTACGTATAGAGAAATTTGTGTAAATTTGGACCAACATTTGAATTTCGTTAAATCGTTAATATCAGTAAAATTCGATTTGTACGCATTCAATTATTATTGCTTAATTTACTGAATTCAAAGTTTTGTATCAATGAAAAACATAAAATTGAAATGTCAGTTGTTTTTAACCGTTAAATAGCCCCTAGTTTAAATAAAAAAAATGATTTTCTGTTGGGTATTTTTTTAAATTGAAAAGTATTATTTTAATAGAATGAGCTATGAATATCAGAATCTGTGAAGCATCGAATGATTGATTCAGCGTTTTACAGAAACAATCCCAAACAATGGTTAAGAAAATGTTAAAAAATTATTATTACGAAAAATACAAGGAGAACAATCAAAGAGTCATTTTTTGGTTAAATTAGTGTACTAACGAGACGTTAAAGATCTCGTCAAAATTAAGGCTTTCAATTCTACCGTTTAGTTCGAATTCATGCAATTTATATGTATATAAAAGTATTCGCATCATTTGGGCTTTCTTATGGAGACAGACGAGCACGCAACGAAAAGCTCGAGAAGGATCGAAAGAATCGGCAGAATTCTTTCTTCTCTTCTCTTTTTGATTTCTCGTCTCTCGAGCAGTTGTCGTCGCCCCCGAAAGAGAATCTAAGAGAATGAGGAGAAGAGAGAGAGAGAGAGAGAGAGAGAGAGAGAGAGAGAGAGAACTGACTGAGAAAACACCTATAGCCGATCGATTGGCGAGATCGATCTGGTCTCGCGAGGCCGCCCCACTCGGCAGAGAAAGTGAATTCTCTCACGGTCCTCTTCTTCCTCCATATATTCTCCCATTCCTCTATTCTGCCCACTTGTTTAATGTTCCCAAAAGCGTACGAGGGCAAAATCACGTGTCCAAAATATAGAAAATATATTTTTTGTAAAATTGTCATTATCGATTTAAATATAAGCGAATTCGTCCAATCGAAAAATCCTCAACGGTTTGGAGTAATTTGGAAAAATCGCAATCTACAAATACCAAGCATGGCAAAGTTCTTTTTTACTTATCGACTTTATAAAGTTATTTATGATTTTTTACATAAAATACTCATTATTATAATCAATGACAAATTTTATAATATACTTTCGGCCAGCACTATATTTTGATGATGATTTGAAACGGAAAAGTTTCTTGCAATAATAGTAAACATCCGGTGTTTTTTTTAGTAGCAAAAAAAAAATTCTGATTACAAGCGATAATAATGCCAGATCGCGGGCATCGATGTCTCTTGCACGAATTCTTTTTCATTTTATTTATTTCTTTTTTTTTTTTAATAGCCTAGTAACAGATAAAAGGGGCGAGGACAAATTATCTCGGACTTTATCCTATCTTTTTCCACGACCAACGAGTATCGAGGAGACAGTCATTCGGTCCATGAATGTTGATAGTGTCACAAGTGTTCGAGAGGGAGAGAGAAAGAGAGAGAGAGAAGTTTGGAAATGATGATGGCGAGACACGGAGAAGTGCGGAGAGCGATAGAAGCCAGAGAGAGCCTCGATGACGCTCGTGATAACGCGAGAGAGCTCGGTGGTTATCGAGTGATCTGGGGGGCGTCCGCAAGTGTTATCGGGGCCCCCGGGTTGCCGATAAGGTGCGGCAACGCGATAAATTAACCATCGCAATCTCGTGTGACCCAGGCCTTCCAACCTCGCTCAGCAGAACAGTGCAGTACAGTTTAAAGTGGACCAAAACTCTATTTATATATAGACACACCGAATTAATTTATTCAGTTTTTAATCAATATGTTATTTCATTTAAATTAACAATATTTTTCCAATCAAATTAACCCCAATATATCAAAAAGGAATTATTACTCAATTTAATCTTGTGTTAGAATTTACACGTATTCTTGCACAATTGCATTAAGTCCAAATTAACAATAAAGTTGAATTAATATTAATCAATCATTTTAATTGACATATATTTGTAGTAAATTTGAATTTAATAACATGTAATGCAAAATCCAAAATTTCTTTCATTTCGATTAGGCGAACAATCGTAAATAAATTGCCATTAAATTCCAATTTATCAGAAAATGTATTCTTCGCAAATTGAAACTAATTTTGGTACCTTCTCGCAATTTAGGTAAATCTCAATCTGAAGTTAATCACACAAAAAAAAATAAAAATAAAAAAAATAGGACTCCCATAACAGGTAAAAATCGATGAGGACAAAAAAGTTTATACGTTCGTTCGATATTTCAAATTCAACGAGATTTAATGAAGCAAATATCTCGAAAGATCACTGAAGAAATAACCGTTGTAGAGTGATGTTCAAATTAACGAGAAACTTTTGACTGAAAAATTGGGTCTTTTGGTGAATAATTGAACGCCCGAAAGCACAAGATTAATAAGTGCTATTTTTTTATCGAGAATTCAGTACGCAGAATCCACGTGGTGTGAGCAAAGATTGATTACCGAGGAAAGAAACAAAAAAATGTACCGTAACTGAAAACAAAAAAAAAACAAAATCTTCTGTTTCCATGGGATCAAAAATCATGAGAATTGTTGGAAATCTTCTTCTCAAAGGATATATCTTTTCATGGAATTTCGACAACGATAGGGATACAGATATAAATACGCACAGAAGATTTCTTCTCTGAGTTTATATAAAACGAGAGCCTCTGTCGATATTTCACTATCTTAGCTATATCGATTTCTACACATACAATCAAACGAACAAGCCTCTTTCTTCATGGATATTCTGAATATCAGTAATAATATCAATAATAATGATGATACTAAAAAGAAAAATAAGAAAATACGAAAAAAAACATACGCTTGTAAACGATTTACTTTATTCCTGTAACGTGTTAAGTGCCTCGTGAATTTTCTCACCTGTTTCAATATGTTAAAACAATATTAACCCTCAGAGTGCACACTATATTTACTCCTGTTTCGCGTATCACTGATTATACTAGACTGGTTTAGGTATCTAAGTTTCCCGATGGAGGAGTATTCATATAAAGGATATTGAACTTTTTTTACTCCGTACCCATGTCCTCGCACTTTATACAGTCAAGAAAGGCCACGTTCTTTTTCGACCATTGGGACCTTTTGAGGCATGTGTACACTTTGAGAGTTAAAGTGACAGATTTCAAAACATATAAATACAAAATCCTTTAATACGAAATTTCTTGCACATAACAAATATGACTATTAATTTGGTACATATGCACAACGTACGTTCGCCAAAGACGATCTTCGCGAGGAGATCGAACGAGATTATTTTTCTCTCTGTCTCTTTTTCTGTATTTTCTCTCAAAGAAGGAATGGCCACTCGAAAGAAGACTCGAGTGTACAGTGTTCCACACAGATTCCAAGAGGACAAGAAAGGAAAAGGGAGAGAGAGAGAGAGAGAGAGAGAGAGAGAGAGAGAGAGAGAGAGAGATGTGCCGATTTTTGTGGACGATAATCCGAATGATCCGGCGGGCAAGAAAAGATCGTCCACCAGCTTCTCTCGGCAAGAGAATGGAGGAGGCAAAAGAGAGTCCAGCCGCGGTCTCTCTGCGAGACATCTCGTCGTAAGATCGGATCTCATCGATCGCGCTCGACCGCGTTCGCCAAATGTATATAAATACATATATATATATATAGGAATAAGAATTGGCGGCCTCGATGTGATTCAAGAATCCTAAATATTGCGGTGTGCACAGCACACACTTGCATACATGTATATAATATGGCACACAGTATAAATGATGCAGTGTAGGAAATTTTTTAAGTGATCGAAATCTCGTTCTCGATCGCTTAAATATGAGAAAATCTTTAAAAAATGAGTTAACGAGCGCTATAAAAAAAAATTGGCAAAATGAAATGTAATTTTCGCCACATACAGATTCTTTACACGCGTACGAACGTTTTTCAAAGTCCCTACAGTTTGACGAATTCTCGAAGGATTGAGCGATAAATAGCTTTTTTAAAAAAACGTTGAAAACGGTTGAAATAATTCGCAAATTGTTGACTAACTATTATGAATATTCACATTTGAACGACATGAAAAAAAATTGTAATTACAAAGTTTCACAGATAAAAGTCATTATCGTGATCATAAAAGCCCACAGAGTGGAAAAAAATAATTAGAAATAAACAAAACAGGACAAAAGCTCACGAAATATAATCTCGATTAACAAGAATATTCACGGAAAGCATATAAATTATAAAAACAGTAATGATTTCCAACTGATTGCAGAGCGACCCATAAAAGCTGTGAAAATAATTCTAAATTGCGTCAATTATTGTTACCTTTTTTTTTTCTCATTCGTGTCGCACGTTCGACATTTCGCATTTCTCGGTACTCAATTTCGTTGTCCGCAATATCAGGGACGACAGAAGCGCGAAAAGGTACTTTACATAATACGGGTATTATCGTCATTGAATGTGCCACCATATATGATAACCACTGCAAACTGCAGAGGCGTTATCGCGCACTCATCGAGAGCAAGAACGATCGAAAGAGACTCGTGTCGATATATGAATAAAATATATGTATATAAACATATGTAGGCACATATTTATCTATATATACGAATATATAAGAGTAAATATATAATGTATGCGTAGACACGATGGAATTAAAAAAAAAGGAGTGGAAAACCGCGTGAAGTGCGAGAGAGATCAGTATCGATCGATAGAACCTTCTCGATAGCATCTTTTCCCACCATTCGTGTGTGCAATCGAATGCATGGTATATACATATACATATATCGATATATGTATATGCATAAACTCGATCGAGTGATTCAATCGTTTGTCGCCAAGCCAAAGATTCCAGATACCTATAATTAATGCACTCTTGATCGTTATAATGATCTGATTGCCTGTCCTTCTTTCGTCCCTTCTCTCTCTCTCTCTCTCTCTCTCTCTCTCTCTCTCTCTCTCTCTCTCTCTCTCTCGATTTTTCTCTCTCACTGTTGCACCCATTACAGGTTATACTCTAAAACGTTGTCGATAGATATCTTGTAGGTGCATTTACGGTGTCTCTCATTCGCAGAACTTTCCTCACATGGCTAACAAACATTCGTCCTCACTGGAGCGATTAATTGGCACCGATCAATTCCTTCATCTCGTGAGTTTTCTATTACCTTCCCATCGTAAATATATATGTATAATAAGAGAGAAAATGCACAGGTAAGAGATAAAAACAAGAGAGACAAGATGTACAATTCTAACTAACGATACCCGGGATCTACTTCCACACTGGAAAAAAAAAGCGGACAAGTGCGAGTTGAACTCGCGTGGAGAGGGTTCCGTACGATGAATATGTTATCTACCATATTTTTTTAAATCTGACCCAAATTTGTTTGTGGTAACTACAAATTTCAAGACCATAAACTTCTTATAGGTTTTCCAGTAGTCTATAAGTAAAGAAATTTTTTCTGAATTTTTTTCAAAGTTTTAGGCTCAGTAGTTTTGGCGATAAGGGAGGGGGGGGGGGATGATCAATTTTCATCTATTTTCTTAAATAACTTTAAAATTATTTATTTTAAAATTATAAAAAAAATATATTTGAGACCCTCATAACAAGCCCCTTCATTTGATATGTCACACGGTACAGTTTGCAAAACTTTTTTTTTATTTTCTAATTTGCCCCCCAAAAGTGGCCCCCATATTCAAAATTCATTTATTTACATTATACGTCCGTGTTTGGGTCACAGAAATTCATATATGTACCAAATTTCAAGTTAATCGGTCCAGTGGATTCGGAGCAAATTGGCTGTGACAGACGGACAAACAGACAGATACACGAGTGATCTTATAAAGGTTCCGTTTTTTTTTTTCATTTGGACGTACGAAACCCTAAAAATGACTCTTCGTGTTTATCGTAAGGAACGAACACTAGTTTCGAACTGTATCATAAAAGACTTGATTGATAGAGAAAAGAACTAAAGTTAGGATGCAATGATCGTTTCTCTCGCGCGATGAAACACACTGAGAAATGTCCCGTAGACTATTCTTTCAAAATAGAAAAAGCAAGTGGATGAATAAATTAATTCTAGGAAATCAATACGTGATTTGTCCTGTACTATTGTTTTCAATTATTATTTTTTCGTTGCTATTTTTTTTTCTTTTCAATGGTAGTCCTGTCATTGGTTTCCAATGATCATGGAACTATTCAAATTAAACTGGATCATTGATTCATGCGAAATTAGCCATTAAAATGTCATTTTGTACTGAAGAATATTCATTTCTTCTCGCATGAAAATGAACCTATTCGTTTTTCCTCGACTTCGAAAACGTTGATTTTTTTCATGTGAATTTCGTAGCAAAACGTTAATATATATGTATGTATGTATGAAGGTAAGAGAACGGAGGAGAGCAGTACGAAATGAAGTGCTTCGTGAAACGAAAGTCCGGGAATGGACGAATGGAAACGCGTGAGAGAAAGAGAAAAAGAGAGAAAAACAGGGTGAGGAGGGTGGACGAGGGGGTAGAATGGTGCGCGAAGCAAACGGGCGCGGCGATAAGAGAGCCGCGCGGCGCGGTGGCGAGCCGCGTTATCGCGATCACCGCGAGAGAGCGCGGCCACGTTGTGCTGATAACGATAACAAACTCTGGGCCGCGCTTCTATACAGAACTCTATCTCATTCTTTTTCTCTTGCTCTCTTTCTCTCTCTCTCTCTCTCTCTCTTTCTCTATCTCTTCTTCATTCTCTCGCTCGTATTTTCTCGTATACTCTCGAGAGAGGAGCTTCGACGTCGTGTAGTGCACGAACTGCGTGGTAAAAGGTCTGTACACCTACTACCAGCAGAAGCAACAGTGGCAGCAACAACAAGCAAAAGCAACCCACCAAAGTACAACCTAACAGAGAGTGACGCGTGTACAAGTTATGTTCTTCCGCGCCCTTTTTGTATCCTCATCTTTGAGAAGCACATGAATATATAGGCTGTACCAAAAGTCGTCCTGAAATTGTAGAGAATGGGTAGATTGTTGAATTCTTAAGAGAAACCTCCTGAGCCATTTTTCTGTCCGATCCACCGTTGACGAGATATTTATTGATTAAAGAGAACCGCAATTCGATACGTCGCCAAAAAGTAGGCGTGACTAAAAAAGTGCGATCACGCTTAGGCCTATCCGCGGCGACGACAAAAGTGAAGGATTCTTCTCCCTACTCTCTTTATTTTTCTTTCTTACAACGAACTAGATTGGCTCTTCATGGATTCTTTGATATCTCATGAACAGTGCCTGGAAGAGAAAGATAAATGGGGACTTTTCTCATCAAACCTTCGCAATCTATTTACCCTGCCAACGTTCACGTTAATTTTTAAACACCCTGTATATGTTTGTAGCTGTATGAGAAGCAGAGACTTTACGCGTAGGCGTAAGTTGCGCAAAACAACTCCCGATCTTGTTTTGAAAAATGAACGAAACGTTTTTTTGATTCTGCCCTTTTTGTTAGTCCGCAAGGAAAAATATAGTTTGAACAAAACATCATCGAAAGCATAGGGAATTTTGTGAAGCTGTCATTTTTCAATTAAGGCATTTAAATGGCGCAATTAATTCCGGTTAGAAAATTTATGACCGAGAATTTAAATATTTATCATTCACGATCAAGATCGAAACGAGATTGAGAATTGATTAGGAAATTGTAGATATGAAGATAAGCAGTCGTCGATCCACTTATGCTCACGCCTACGAGGGATTTTTTTTCCCGTCTGATCAATTGGAACTATCAATATAATTCTTTTAATTAAACCAAATTTGCATATAAATGAGAAAAGTAATTGAAGTGATAAAATCTAATTGAAATTGGATAAGGCCACTTCCGTACCAAGATATTTTCTTGATACGATACAGATCCTGGATCAATTATTAACCAAAGGATGTAATTATGAAATTTTTTTTAATTGCTCAATTTTACTAATACAGCAAAGTGCACCATTTCTGTGGAAAAAAAATCCTAGTCTTACTTTTCAACTTTCTGTTTCTTACTTCTCTTTTCGACTATAAAGGAGTTATCAAATTTTTATTATTTACGATGATGGTCAGTTTCGTTAATAATAACAACAATTAGATTTCAAAATTCTAGAGTCCAAATTCAACGATAAATTGTCAAATTTTTAGAACATCGATTGGTACCAATGCATTTTTTCCGGATTGAATGATATTCAAAAAAATTACAAAACCACATATCAATAAAGATTTCGAAAGACGGTTGATCTTCATAAATGCATAGAAAAAGCGTGTATCGAGCCTTGCGGAAGTTATACGGGAGGAATATACAGACTGCGGCGAGATCGGAGGGACGTGGACCTTGGCCCTTTTGCTCATTTTTCGTCCGGGTGCAACCCCGAGTGAGGCCAGATTCTAAAATGCTCGGTAACGCGAGTTTCATCCCTCTGCATGCGCGTATAGTATATGATGCGATCTATATGTGTATATAGAGCGATATATAGATATATACACAGATATAGCAAGGGTGATAGTGCATGGTGGTCGCGGTAACCACGAAGAGCGAGGGCGTTATCGCGTCCGCCCAGATTGAATATATTTCATATGTTTTCATAACTACCTGCTCGGGAGGGGGATGGAGTGGGGCGGGAGGGGTGGGGGAGGGGTGGAGGAGGAAAGAGGAGAAGGTAAAGAAAGAGAAGGGAAAGCTTCAGAGCTAGTGCTGCAGCAGCCGTTTTGGCTTCTCACACCGGGTGTATACTCTGATGGTGGAGTTTCGCGTCTCTCTTTCTCCCTTAGCCTTTTGCGAGGGTGAACGAAGAAGAGCGGGAGGAAGAGGAAATGCAAGAAGAGGAAAGAGGAAGGATGAGGAGGCGGCGAGAGTGGCAAGGGGTTGAAATCGTACGGGAAGCTTTGCGAAGTGTAATGGCGGGGTGAGAAGGCAAAGGGGTCGCTGCAGCAAAAGCAGTAGATGGCGAAAAGGAAAGAGGGAGAGAAAGGGAAGAAAAGCGGGAGGTAACGGAGAAGAGAGCAAGCGACGAGAATGAGAGCGAGAGAGTTAGAGATGTATAGAGAGAAAGACAGTTCCGCGTCGCGCGCGCGAGCGAGCCGACCACGGGAAATCAACCGTGAGGAGATACCGCTTGACTGATGTGCGCCTTTCTGTTGTAAAACGATAAAGGCGACGCGGCATTGGTCGCTCGCCGAGGCTTTCCGATAGCGGGCCAATCTCCTCCTCTCCTCCTCTTCGCTCTGTCCTCCAAACCTCCCGCACTCCCCTCCGACTACTATCCACCCTTCAAGCATGCCATCGGTTTGTTCGTCGACGGCTGCTTCTTCTCTTCGTCCCGTCTATCCGATGTCTCTTGCGTCTTCGTTCCTCTCGCTCTCTGTTTCTTTCTCTTCCTCTTGCTATCTCTGACTCTGTCGTGTCATCCCTGAGGCCAACAGATTTCATCGTCAGGACCGCAGTCACTTGCATTGCATCTCCCTCTGGCGTTGCTGCAAACCATCAGGGATCGGCTGAAGGCTGCAAAAATTTATGTACAAATTTTTTCTACGTTGTATTACATGGAAATATCATTTGATACACCGAGGGAAAGAAAGGCACTAGCATTTTAAAAGCGAGATCCTTTCGCTTTGTTTTCTGCAGAGTCAAACCAGACAATTAATGCATTCGACTGTTTCTTCTACACGAATTATCAATAAAAAAATAAATAAAAATTATAGTATGTTAGAAATTCTGTTTAGAATCCCTAAACAAATTTATGCTAAAACAAGTAATTCAAAAATAGATTAACGTTTTGATTGTTCAAAGCCGCGAATATAATGTATTCTCATGAACTAAACTCATATCGGAATAAAATCAAATTAATTCGAAAGTCGTAAAAGCGGATGAACATGCATTTTCTGTTTTCATTAAATAAAAAATTCAAGTGAAAAGATTAAGATCGCTCAATCTCAACTCCATTAAACTTCAATTCAGTACGAATTCCATTTTCATCTTCATCAAAATGAAAGAAACCAGTTTTTCATCGTGGTTTAACAGCCGGCAAGATACATTATGTATATTTACGATTGCGACGAATTATCAACGGATTATGTCCCCCTAATCTTTTGCCTACTCGCGAAATTTTTGTTTAATTCTTTTTCCATATACACAGTTGAAGATACGTATACATTTGCATATATATACAAATGCCAGTTTGCGTGGATTTGCGAGTTTAATATTCATTTTGCGGGTAAGAGGAGAGGAGTGTGTGGCGCAAGACGATAAGACCTCGCGAGGCCAGAGGTCTTTATCCGCGAGCAGGAAGGCTAACGTCGAGAGAGGAGAACACACAGACACGAGTCGTTCTCTCTCTCTCCCCCCCCCCCCCCCCCCCCTCGCTCTCTCTCTCTCTCTCTCCCCCTCAGTTGGCCAAATTTCTACTTCAAAATATAATAATTTCTTAATTATAAGCGTAGCAATGCAGACAAGATTAACGATCGAATCCTGGTTTATCATAAAGTGTGTGTATTTAGCTTTTCGATGAAAATAATCGTTCCAGCTAACTTCTCAAGAGTCTACATCAACGCAAGGATCGAGCCATAAAGCCTGAGTAAGAGAAAAGTATAGTATTCAGTGCCACTATCTCTTTTTATCTCTTTCTTTTTTCGCTTGGTGGAAAAGGCAATACCTCCCATTCCCTCTGATAACGAGAATAGTAGGTTTTAACATAGGTATCGCGACGGTGGCGGCCACCTCTCTTTTCCCTCTACATCGGCCATTATATCGTCGCATACCTTTTGTACAAAAGATCAAGCGTACGCGCGCGCGTCCGCGAAAGAGAGAAACGACAGAGAGAGAGAGAGAGAGAGAGAGAGAGAGAGAGAGAGAGAGAGAGAGAGAGAGAGAGCCCAGCGATGGGTCAACGATTTACCACAAGGTTTACGATTTCGCTAGAATATAGTAACATACATGCGGTCATACATACGAGCGTGAAACTACAAAACGTGTAACCACACATATAAACCCAAGCAAGGTAGAATACAAAAGCTTCCAGGACTATCTTGCACCTATCGAAAAGAGGCATTAAAAAAAAGATGGTTAAAGGGGCAAAGGAAAAAAAGAGAGAAAAGAACAAAAAAAAACAACGACAACTCGATAAGATTTTGTGAACAAAACAAAAAGAAGGAGCAAAGAGAAAAAAGAACACTGATAGCACGAAGAAAGCATAGAAGAATAAATATTTTTATCCAAATATATTGCGTGTACGTGGCCGAACAAAACCCACGCGGTTTTTCGTCAGATAAAATATATCAACATTCTGCATTCCTATTCTATCGGTCAATGCACGAATACTTGCACAGAAAACATGTCTTTATAAATATAGATATAACATTAAGCACTTTAAATTTATCGAAAATGAAAACGGCCACAGCCAGATGCTTTTTTTTTCATAATCAATTATGTATGTGTTATTATATAATCTGCCAATTCCATATATACACGATTTTATCAATTATTTATATGTATTTATATATATATACATAGTTATAAAGGGGTGAATTATAATGTGTCAACGGATTTCTGGCTTCGTAGACTCGTGCGTGATTTCCCATGTGCGTGTACGATATAAAAGCGCGATTCCCACATACGTACATACTCGTTGCGTGTACGTTTTGCAACCGAGAACATGGACTTAAATCGACAAACTACATCGAGAGTGTAATGTCGGTTAGAGCGACAAAATGAGAGGTTAGAAAGTGCAAAAGAGCGATATAACATCGAGATTTTTTCACTATACTCATATATAAGAATCGGTGTTTGCATATATAGCCATTAAACGAGTATATTTTAAGGCGTTCAGTGTAAAAACAGCAAGTATGAAGAACATTAACAACTATTTATGCTCAATCAAATACCCAAGTTCGTAGTATTTGAATTTTTTTGTCGAAATTAATAATCAATCAGAAGTAAACTTGTGGTAATTAATACCACCATAACTCCGAAGCTGAAAATGCAAAAAAAAAACAAAGTTGGAAAAAAGTTAGTACACTTTGATCACTTCAATGAACAATATAAAAAATTAGAGATGGATTTTGGACATTAATGAGGATCAAAGTCCGACCAAATTAAGCCAGAATGCACTGTGTATGATGTGCACACACTCGTGTGTATAAATATGTGTAAATTCACATAATATGAATGTGTGTAGTATCTTGATATGGCGAAACGATCTCGTAAGAAGCAAACAGACGTAGGGCCACGTGGTTCTTGAATAATCTTTATAGTTACGAGTCTCGATAGAGGCATCAGACTTCGTTAGGATCGTATCAGGTTTGTATGAGAAAATATACATCTCTCTCTCTCTCTCTCTCCCTCTCTCTCTCTCTCTCTCTCATTCTATTCTTCTCTCTCTCTCTCTCTCTCTCTCTCTCTCTCTTTCTTTCTTTCTTTCTCTCATTGCCAGAGGCTTTTAATTCCAACGAGGTCAGTAAACCTCCGGACCCGTCAGGACAGCGAAGCTGATGATTCTCAGGGTTCTGCGAGAGAAAAAAATCATCAGCTATGCAAGAGAATCTATGAGCCCGTATATCGAAGATGCACGAGAGCACAACGCACACTTGTGGTCTTTGGATTTGCGGGTGTGCGAATGTGGGACTGAGAAAATACGTCTTATCGTGAAAATAGGAAACAAAGATAAAAAAAAAAGAAATAGAGAGAGAGAGAGAGAGGTACACTCTGCATTTCTCCTGATTCATGTACGATGTATAACCAGAAGTGCAAACCAGATATGTCTTCTCCTTAAAAAAAATAAAATGAAGAAAAGAGCAGCCGATCGTTGTTCAATGATTTTTCTATTTATATAAAGAAAGAACGAAGCACAATTTGCCACTCATCAAAAATGTGTACACATTTACATACTTAAATATTGAATACACTTTCATTGAAGCTCTAAAACAGTTTAAACACAAACAAAATTTCTTTATGACGAAGCAAATTGAGCACTCAATACCCGATATCAGATACAATGATACGAGTCACAATTATGCAGCTCTTTATTGTTTTGAAAATATCTCAGAGAACAATTTTTTCAAACCAGTAAGTCATATCGAGAATAGACAAGATTAGTGGATACATCACTATCGATGTATGAACGAGTCCAAGATCTCTCCCTCTCTCTCGATCTTTCTCACTCGATCTACATTTATATGTTTTTTTTCTTTATACAAATTGCATTATAACAATACGACTAACAATCGTTATGTGTAACGGAGAGACTGCAGGTTTTACAGGAAAAAAAGACAGTGTCTAATCTCGGTGGTCTCTCGCTTCGATTTGAGAGAGACACATTAGATTGGAATTGTTGTGTGAAAGCAATATAAGCGAAGGATAGGGGTTTGTGCTCCTGCACACTGAAAGAAAGAGAGAGGGAGAGAGAGAGAGAGAGGGAGAGAGAATGTGAGCGAAGATAGAGACGCCCGGTACGTTGATGCACCGTGCACGTAAGCAGATAGTGCACATTCACAATTTACAGGGTGTCTCAATAAAATAAAAGTCGAAGCATACAGGTGCACAAGAGATGATCGTACAAAATTCATCAAAAAATCCTTTCACGACCAGTTCCTTATTTTGTCTTAATGCTAATCAAATAAATAACAAAGAGAATAAAAAGTGAACCACCAGAACATACCACGATGTAATAACTATAAAGCATACATTTGTATTTTAATTTGCGTTTCGTCATTCTGAAATTTCAGAATTGTAAGCCCTCAACAAAAATGACATTTTTCCGGATTCTATATGAGCTAACAAAACTAGATGCAACGTTTGTTGTACTTCTTGCATTTTTGTTACGAAAGTGAAGAATGAAAAAATGAATGAAAATGTAAGTAACGCCAATTTTATTCTCAATTCGAAGACGAGCGAATTTCGATAAGACAATTTTCTTAGTTAATATTATTAACCTGTCGATGTTTTACTTAAATATTTTCATATTTCAATTCAGGACACCCTATATCTACGTATAAAGTACATATGTATGTATATGTGAGCGGCACGCCGCTCGAACGCGATCCAGCAATCGGTGGGAGCGCGGGAGTCGAATCTAATTAAATATAATTAGCTGCGATTTGCATAGATAGCCGATAGAGACCGGACGCTGTGATAAGAACGATAACGGGCTTGCACGGACCGATACGAGGTACGATTATTGTTGCCGCGGCCAAATGCACCAATATGTGTATACATCCATTATATATATATACGTAACATGAGGACTAGCAAGAGAACTCGCTTGTGTTCTCTCTACGATCTCGATATCTCTCTCTCTCTCTCTCTCTCTCTCTCTCTTTCTCTCTCTCTCTCTCTCTCTCTCTCCGTTGTTGTTACAATCGTGAAGCCCTCGTAGCAGAAATCGGCACGATCGCAAATTCCCCGCAACTCTCTGCCTTTCCACCTCCTATACCGTTTTTTTTTCATGCCCAATGGTTTCAAAGTTAAAACAAAAATGCAATCGAACAATCCGAATACGTAATAACAATAGCAATAATACAGACAATAAGAATATTAAGCATGTCTGCAGTGAATTTCGTTGTGAGGCAGGTTTATTGGTAGCTCGTGTTATTATACACAGAACATCTTGATCGTGTGATTATATGACGTCGCAATAAAACAAACGAGGGAATAAATCTGTCGAATTTCACCGACTTTCATTTCGATTTTTTCTTCAATTAACCAGGATTTGAATACCGATAAAGTTTTATCTTTGCTCGATGTAAATTCTTTCGTTATCAACGGAAGAATTACCTTAACAATGATGAATGTTTTTGTGAGACCAAAATTCCGTGGCTCTTTACTATCCATCCTTGTATAATCATCAATTGATGCAAGCAATTTTGTAGAAGTAATGTCAAAAATATGTCACTGATTTAAAATACTTCGGTCATCATATGGCCAGCTATCTTAACGTCTTTTGCTTTTTCGTTCTTGAGCCTTAGCTCCATTTCCCGCATACACATAGAGAGAGGGAAAGAGATCCGACGAAGTATCTTCGGCGTAAATCCGTGGCGGTATAATCGTCTTTTTGTTTCGGCACGTCCGAGGAAGAGAGAGAGAGAGAGCGAGAGAGAGAGAGAGAGAGAGAGAGAGAGGGAGAGAGAGAGAGAGAGAGAGAGAGAGAGAGAGAGAGAGAGAGAGAGAGAGAGAGAGAGAGAGAGAATCGCGGAAGAGGAGAACGAGAGTTGAGATAGTTTGGCTGTACTAAACATTTATTCTCTCTTTCTCTTTATACACATAAGTGCGGTGTGGGACACGCTCGAGATCACGCGTTAGTGTCTCCATGCGTGTAAAGCCTGTTAAGCCAGTAAATGCATATATATGTATATATAATGAGAAAAGACGAGATATTGATATATACATAGAGAGAGGGAAAGAGAGAGAAAATAGAGAGTTCCGAGAGGATGAGGATGAACGATAGGCGAGAGGGATTCGATATCTGTTCGCACGTCATTACCCAGCACACTGGTGGCGACGGTTTTCGTCGACGACGACATCGGTCTCTTCGTCGGCGTTCTCCTTCCCCTCTTCCCTTTACTCTTGGATGCTGCACAGGATTACCCGACATCTCGTTGTGAGAACGGCGCGAGAAAGGGTGCACCAAGAGTGAACATACTCGAGCATATATGTCGACTAATAAACGAAATGGCGTAACCGGAGTTCACCGAAAGTGTAATTTCGCACGAGTTGAGTCCTTATGATCGGTAACTTTTGGATGTTATATATGAGACGAAAGAAGCCACAGAAACCGCAGCACAACTCGACGATCCATGCAATGATCTATGGATCGCACACACGGTTAATTCGTATCGAAGGAATTCATCGATTTCCTTCTCTTCCCGCTTCATCTCTCGCTCCTTCTCTTTTTCTTTCTCTGTTGATCTCTCTTTATCTCATCCACTATTCCCTTCTCCTCTTTCTCTCCCTCTGTACCATTTTGAGACCGTCTCACGTCTCTCTGCGAATCCATCGGCGTTTACTTCTCTCACCTCGATCTCTTCGCATGTGTATGCACGTGCACACCACCCTCGGCTCTCTGAATTCGCCCGTTTCCTTGAACCGAGAATCGCTATCTGTATCACCGCAAACCGGGCAACTTCACTCGCTGCCTTACTCTAATCTTCATCTTACGGGAAGGTGCGGGAAACAAGAATGTACCATTTTTTAGAGGTGCACCAAATTCCGTTGTTGTGCAGGCATTCGACAAATGATTCCTCAAAATATCCGAAAACACCTGAGTTAACGAGGGAACAGATTCACGTTAAAAAAGAAACAAAATTTCGTTGCCGAATGATTTAAAATATAGACGTGAGCTAATGATTAAATGATTTTCGTTGCAAAAAAAGCACAATTGCGTTTCTTGATGACCTATATTTTTCTTTCTCCATGTAAATGCAATACGTTCTACAGCGTTTCTCATTATTGCGATCATAAAAATGTCCTCTATATGCATCATCGAATAAATTCTCGTACAATACCACCGCAATTATTATACACCCCCGCCACTCCTCGACCATTTTTCTGGCATTACATATAATTCTGTCCGGATTAATCACCGTTTGCCAACTCTTTTTGCAGAGCTTGGACGGAAATAAAGAAAAAAAAGGGAAACAAAAAACAAAAGAAAATAAGAGGCTCCCTTGGAAAATCGTCGTCTCGCATGTGGGCGATCTTTCTTGATAGGGTGGTACGCGAGTACAGAGGTTAGATAAGTGCGATATAGAAGCAAGGTATAACGTAATGTAGAGGAAGGTATAACACGTACAGAGATTCAAATCTTTCTTTCCCTCCCTCCCTCTCGCTCTCTCCCTCTCTCTTTCGCGTGGTTTATCCCCAGAGTTTGCTATAGCGTTATAATCCAACTAATACTACTCTCTCTCTCTCTCTCTCTCTCTCTCTCTCTCTTTCTCTCTTTCTCTTATTCTGTACGTTTACGTACAGAGGAGAGAAGGATCGTAGGAGTAAGAAGCATGGACTCTGCATTCTCTCTGTGCCCTCTCTGCAGTACACTCGTATTTGATATCCATACAATGCTTACCCGAATGCTGTTGTATGAGAGACTATTGCCAGAGCACGCTGTCCTGATATACCGTATTACACCTATATATCCAAATAAACTGGTACATAACATCTATGCATTTCTACAAGTGTCCGAAAAATTGAATAGAAACAGTCGAGGATACTGTGATTGCAGGATTCTGCAGAGAGAGGTTTTAAGCCATTTGTCTTTCCGATTGTTGAGGAAATGATAAAAGATTATTAATTAGTGACAGCGAATCTGATGGACCATCAGAAAAAGACGTTGAGTAGAGAAAGCCCGTCCCACCCTTGTGCTGATAAGAAAATGCGGAAGTAGCGACTGATCGCTACTCCCACGTTTTCTTATCAGCACACCGGATTTGCTATCACTAACGAACGAATATCTCATCAACGATCCATCGAATAGAAGAATGGCTAAGGACTTTTCAATACAGAATTTTGTAATCTATCGATCTTCCAAGAGATTGGACACAATTTTTGAGACATCCTGTATATATAGACGCACGCGAGAGTTTGACTTTATCTCACTTGCTCTCGAACCACGTTGAGATAAGGCATGGCACACGTTGCTAGATACACATCAGATATCAAACTCCAAAGCGCGAGCCACACGCGCGTTTAGCTCCGTACCAATGGCAACTCTGCGACTACTCTTCACGTATATCCGTATGTGCACGTATGTTTCTACGCATTCATTTGTATATGTTCGTATACATGAATATACACGAGTACAGGAGCATCGAGAATATCTGCGATGGTGAACACTGACTACTGGCAATTCGATGCGATTAACTTGCATCTACATGATTCTCGAGTGCAGATGAAGCTGAACATTTGAACTCTTTTATTTCGAGCACGCAGTAGCAAACGTATTTCTTTACCAATGAATTCCAATAGATTCGATGTATTTTCTCGTCGCATTCTCGTTGATTTACGAAAAATTACAAAAATTTGTATCATTGTGCTGTCCGCTGGACTTGCTTTCGATTAATTGCAACATTTTTCTACAATGCCCATCATTTTGTGGATTATGGACTAAAGAAGAATCCTCGAAGAAATCCAATTCCCGATTGTGATCATCACAGGATTAAAATAGATAAAAGAACATCGTTATAATTTCTTTTTGCGAATTAGAAGCATGAAACCACGCGCATTTTAGCTTTGCGGCTTATTCGTCAATTAGACTATTAGAAGAGGATTCAAAATGATCGAAAACGGATGAAAAAAACGATGCACGTCGTAATAACGTGTAAAGAAATGCGAATAGAGTGAAAGTCCATTGTAGCGAGTTATTGAAATTCATTGACCGAGGCATAATTAGGAATAACTGCAAAATTATGTTATCAGTTAAACGAAAGCACTGGAAGTTACTGAAAATTCCTGGGGATTTTGCAATCACGAAGTATATTGACTCTGGCCAGAATATGGCGTAGACACATCGTGTTGCATAGAGTATGAAAGTTTAACTGATATAACTATACGTTTCAATGTTGTATCTCACGAGAAATCGCCTCATATCCATACAATGTCACGCACCGTCTCGCGTACACGTTCGTCGTCCGCATCGTCGTCGTCGTCGTCGTCGTCGTCCATTCGTCTGACGTACGTACATATGTATATACGACTGAGGAAAAAAAATAGTCAAGTCCTCTCGCGTTGAAGAAAAAAAGAAGCATGAAAGAAAAAAATGGATATACACGCATTCTGGAATGGAGAATAGAAAAGTGTGGCATTAGAATTCCTTAATGTCGGGCGAGAAGTGTGTCATTGTTGGGCATATTATAATAATCACAGGTTCGTTCGTTATTTATATACACAATGTGGTGCACGTAATACAACGTGATTGTATTTACGCGTGCATGTGTAATGTATAATAAAAATTGTTGTGTAGCGTGTAGAAATACTCGAGAGAGAGAAAAGACAGAGGCGAAGAAAAAAAGAGAGGAAAGCGTACTCTATCAAACTTTACATCCGCATAAATCATGTGCAACACTTGTATGTTTATGTGTATGTATATTAGTACGAGTGTGATTATGTATTGGATACTTTTACGGTAGAGTGAAAGAGAAAGAGAGAAAGAAAAGAGTGCAACGCGCCACGCGGCATAAATATTCTCTTATCGATATTCCTATTAATTCTCAACCCTTTCGCACACCTTTTCTCATTCTCCTTCTCCACGTGGTCTCGACTAAAAGACTTATAATCCATAATTGTACGGTAACGTGTACCCCCCGGCGAAACTAATCTAATCACTGATCCGCGAGGTCACAATTCTTTTCCACATTTATTTCATGTCGTACATTAAAGAAAAAGATAGGAGAAAATAAGACGAAAAGTAAAGAAAAAATACGTGTATACACAGAATTTGGTGAATTGAGATAAGTGACTAAGAATTTGCTCGGGTATACCGAGATCAATTTTCAAGAGCTGGAACTCTCGATGAGACGGTTTTTTTTCGGACAAAACGAGGATGAACGCGACACAACACGGACAGAGAAAGAGAGAAATAGAAGAGGGAATGTGTGTCAGAGCGAGAAAGTATAAGAGAGAAAGAGAGAGAGGGAGAGAGAGAGAGAGAGAGAGAGAGAGAGAGAGAGAAGCCAGCAAGCGCGAGTAAACCGTAAAGGGGAGAGGCATGTGCTAATGAACGCCATTAAAAGCAGCGTTAATTAGATTGCGCTAATCAGATTGTCCCGCGCGTATCTGCGCTATCCTCTCTCTCCTCTCTACCTTCCTCGCTGTCCGTTCGTTGATTTTTTTTTATTCTTTCTTTTTATATTATTCTCTGTTTCTTCCTCCCTTCTATTCCACCTTCCAGCCGTTTGCTCTCCTTTTTTTCCTTATTCACAGCGAGAGAGGACGACTGCGATCGCGTTACACGACCCAGCGCAGAAGGCGCAGTTAAATGGTGTGGGTACGAAAAAAAATCATCCTCCCTTCCTCCTCTCTCTCCGCCTTGTCTCACCGTGTGGGACTCTCTCCTAACGTTCCCGTACTCGCGAACTCTGCCATTTTATTTATTTTTTTGTCTCTTTGTTTGCCTTATTCTATTTTATTTTATTTTACCTTTTTTTTTTTTACAATCCTCCAAAGCACACACGACAAGACAGAAGCGAGAGTAAAAGTTCGCGGGATTGGGACTAACGACCCGCTATACCGATCGGAATAATCGATCGATACGCTCCCTTAACTCGAATTTTAATCGGCCCAACTAATTCGGGAATTGTAACTTTTTTTTGTTCTTCATTCCTTAAAGATCACTCGAAACCTATCTAGATAAGAGTTTATGAGGAAATGAGAATGAAGGCGATTGGTAGGTGATAAGTTGAAGGAAAAAAATGCATGAGAAATTATCGATCGATGCAGCAGCAATTCTAGATTTGCTACATTTAAATAGGTCAAGAATTATAATCAATTGAATGGAGTCTCGATGTTGTTTCAAGGCCGGAGTAAAAAAATGGAAATAACGATTCAATCGTAATAAATCCAAAGGGCGCAAATGATCAATAAATCCATACGTTCTCAACTGGAATTTTAATTAATCCTACTAATTAAATAGTTATAATTATTATGCCACGAATAAAAATGAAGTCAAATGTTGCAAATTTATAAAAATAATCGAATAAATACAACGATAAATGCAAAAACAAATTGTATTGAAAATATCGATCCTGGTTAATCACAATTAAAATATTGCTTAGATTAGAAGGCTATAATTTTTTGAATAAAATCTCGTACGCTATTAGATGATCGATGAAGCAGTGGAGCAGGGTATAAGATTGAAAAAGGATAAAGGGTAAAAAACAAGGCAGGGAATGACGTTGGTGACGTTCGTTCGTTTTCAGTCTGACCAGCAAGGGCCACTACTACTAGCGAGCGAAACTGCACCTTCGAGTTTGATATGCTTAGGAACATTGTTGTAAATCCAAACCCACACATGTGAAAGTACATAGAGAACGTTGACGTTCTCTAAGCGCCGAGTCGCATAAATCCATATTCATCGTTTCTACTGCATAAAATTACGATACAAAAGTGAGAAAGAGAGTCTCGCGAGTGTTTCGCGGCGCACTTGACTCCCTTGTACATGTAAAAATATCGTCTTGTTGAGATTAAGTACGAACATGACGTATATTGTAAATACATTGGACGGAAACTGACGTATATCGTAAACGCATAAAGCTCGGACGTAAGAAACCTTTAAAAAATTTACTATCATAATATTTAGTGTGTGTTCATGTCAGTAGGCGCGAAAAATGATGATTGTTATTCTGAACAAAAGCGTTGCAATTGTTAAATGCAACACGATTGACCAAAGTAAATTTGTTTGCTGCAATAATTAAAAAAATAAAAATAAAAGTTTTCTCCGGTCATCGTAAAAATGTTGATACGAAAATTTGTTTACTTAATTTTTTTTCTTCTACAGTAAAGAGTTTTTTTTTAAATTCATGACTAGTAATATCGTTATTACCGTTTGTGCTGATATTCTTTTTTTTTCTTCGCTTCTTTGTTTCGCTTCTTTCTTTTTTTTTGTTTTTAATGGCCGATAGAAGGCGCAAAAGGATTTTATTTGAAATGAAGGACGATGTAGCTCAAAAAAAATGGAAGCCGAAAGAGCCCGAGATTGTTGTAGGTAGAAATTTATCAAAATAATGCAAATAATTATTATTATGAATTGAGAGGGGAACGACCAGGATGCGGCATGATAATATATAAAAGAAATAGACGGACAAAATTAGTATTATATTCGATTGTTATTTAAAACAGTTGTAATTATACTCTCTTTACACTTTACAGAGGTAATATCTATAGATATATCGGCCAAGATATCAGGCGATTCTTATATTATACATATCTGTAAATGGCGTCGAGTGTTCTGTCCTAGAATCGTTCCTGCTGCCAGGCCTGGACTTGATCGACGATGAAGACAAAAAAATGTATACACAAGACGGAAGATTCGAGGCGAACACTGTCGTTATACGTCCGGCTACGTCGACGTTCGGAGAGAGAGTGCCTCGTATAGATCTATTAATCGACCGAGAACTGGATAAGGATAGTACCACTGATAATGTACTATCCTTATTGCTTTTATAAACCCTCACATAAAATTCATGCCTCATGGGCTACGACAAATCCTGCTACATTTCTAATGATATGGAAGTCCAGAGTTTAATTCTCTACATTACGCGTTAATCAATGTCTATTCTTTTTTATAATCAGGCTGCGAGATTTTTTTTAATTGAATGTTAACGACGCAACGCGTTATTATTAGAAAAGCAACATCATATAAAAGAAAAACTCCTATTCAAGGAAAGAGGAAATCCCTTTTAATTTGGATTCCATATTAGAGCAATCGTAATTGGCTGCAGCTCATCAACGACCATATTGCCTGAATTTTAACTATATCGATAAAACCACCCGGACGCGTTACTGCAACAATCTCGCCGGCGAACAGGCAAAAGTAGGGGTAGAGAGAGAGAGAGAGAGAGAGAGAGAGAGAGAGAGAGAGAGAGAGAGAGAGAGAGAGAGAGAGAGAGAGAGAGAGAGAGGGGGGGGGGAGGGAGGGAGGGAGGGGGGGGGGAGAGGAGGAGAGGAGGGGGGGGAGAGAGAGAGAGGAGGGGGGGAGGGAGGGAGGGAGGGAGGGGGGGAGAGAGAGAGAGAGAGAGAGAGAGAGAGAGAGAGAGAGAGAGAGGAGAGAGAGAGAGAGAGAGAGAGAGAGAGAGAGAGAGAGAGAGAGAGAGAGAGAGAGAGAGAGAGAGAGGAGAGATGAAAATAGAAGGTGTACAGTCCACATAAACCCCAAGAAGGACGAGAAACTCGCGTTATTGGCAAGAAACATGCGATATCGGTGAAAACATGCATAAATGCATATAGAGAGTGAGAGAGAAAGAGAGGAGAAGAGAAAAACAAAAGAGAGTGAGAAAGGAAGAAAAGGCTTGCCTGGTCTAGTGGTTCGCAGAGATGCGCGGGGATATCGAAACTCCGCCGCACCACCATCGGAGATTCTACAATCCGACAAGGGTCGTTGTTGCGCCATACTAGCCCCTTCCCAACTTTTTTTTATCCCTTATAACGCTGTACTGATATCCGAAACTTCTCTCCGCAAACTTTCGTAGGTCAAATCCATCCCGGTTAAATCAGCTCTACGATCTCACCCTTCTCAATTTCAAGAACATTGTTTTGTCATATCTCTATAACGTGTAATAAAAAAAAGAGTGTAATAATGCTCGAGAAAATGTGAAGGCCAGAATGGCGTTAGATGAAAAAATTAATGTTTTCTCTTAATATTTATCGCGATAAAGAAAATAATTGATGAAAACAACCAGCGCAGAAAAAAAAGTAGTCTCGCTGAGACGCTCGCGGAGAGTCTCGCTGAGACATTTCGCCGAGAGTCCCGCATGGTCTGCTTTCCGGGACTCTTTTGAATTGATTTCGAGAGTCTCGCCGAGACTCTTTCCAAAACTTATGAATTATTAAGGAATCTCGCCGCGATTCTTTCCAAGACTTTTATGAATTATTAACGAGACTCTTTCGAGGAGATTTTCCGAAATTCTTTTGAAGAGTCTCGCCGAGACTCTTTCCAAGCCTTTTCTAAAGTCTTTTCCGACAATCTCACCGAGACTCTTTGCAAAATTTCCCAAAACTTTTTTTTTCTCTTTACATTTATTGATGTTGATAATGAATGACATTGGATGTGAATTTTTTTTTATATCGATCCAAGGCCTCAGGCAAAACAAAGTGCATTGGTTGGAACGACTTTGGTCTTTGGTAGCAGACCATAGCCTGTCATTTCATAATATTGAGTCAAAATCCCGATGAGACTATATAGAAATCGGGCGGACTATCCGTGGACGCGAAAGAAGGCCACCTGTAGAGTAAAATTGGAAGCTCTGGAAACTTTTGTTTTTCCGGCCGGTAGGCGGCATCGAGCTGTTGTCGCTCGCGTCCTCGTATAGCCTACCCAATTCTTATATAGTCCAGTTGGAGTTTTATCTCGATATAAAAAATCGCGTCACTGATCGCGTTGTTTGATCTTATTCCGATCAATACCATTTGTCTTGCCTGAAAGAATCGGACGTTTTTTCTATCTCTTAATCATTAAACTGTGTATAGACTATGCAACATATTGCAGCGATTCTCAAAAAATCGCGCCATGAATCTCGGATAGATTTTTCTATCCAAGATTTATGGCTAGATAGAAAGTATCGAAAAGGAGCTCGGCGAGACTATCGAAAAGAATTTAGGAGAGGCTCGGAAAGAGTCCCGGCGAGACTGTCGAAAAATAATTAGAAAAAGTCTTGGAAAGAGTCTCGGCGAGATTTGTCGATAACTCATAAGTCTTTGAACGAGGCTCGGCGAGACTCTCGAAACGAATACAAAAGAGTCCCGGAAAGTAGACCATGCAGGACTCTCGGCAAGCGTCTCGGCGAGATTATTTTTTTTTGCGCGGGAAGGTTTGAACAATGACTTTTGGATACAAAACAAATTCTATACTTATGTAAAAAAGTTAAACGACGA